>VZTX01015216.1:174708-211604 GCA_013400915.1 Pardalotus punctatus
GGCCCGCCCCCGCCCCCCCCCGGCGCCCCCCGCCGCTGCCCCGGCGCCGGGCGGGCGAGACGCGATGAGTCACGGGGCCACGCACAACCCCGTCCCTGCAGCTGGGGCCCGGCCCGGCCCCGGGGGGACGCGGGACCGAGGGGTGTGGGCGATGGGCCGGCGGCAGTCCCGCACCGGGGAGTCGCGGGCCGCCTCGTGGCCCCGCTTGTCTCTCGTCTTCTCCGGCCCTTCGGAGGGAATGGGGCGGGCGGGGAGAGCTGTGGGGTGCTGGGTGCTGGCGCGGTGTCTGATCGCCCGAGGCGCTGCGTCTGCGGTGCTGGGGGACGTGGGGAGCGGGGTGGGAGAGAGTCAGCAGAGTCAGTGACAGGTCTTCATGCCGGTCCCCCGAGTAGCAGGGAACCCTAACAAGTACCTGGGGTTTCCTGTGGCAGATCAGTATCTAGCACAAACTACTTAGTTTCTTCCAAAAAACTGTTTCATTATTCACTTCGGCTTAAAAGTGCATGCCCGAGATGCCTGTGATAGGCATGAAAGTAGAAGTAGTTTTTACTGGATGGGTTGTTAAGTATAGGTTTTCAAACTCTGGTGGCCCTTGTACCATGGAGGAGCTTTGGAGCAGAGACTACCTGGGCTTGATATGACCCTTCTCAGCTGTGTGATGGCTCTCTTTGCTGTTTTTATTTACCAGATTGAAAGATGATGATAGTGGAGACCATGACCAGAATGAGGAAAATAACACACAGAAAGACAGTGAGAAGGAAAAGAATGATCGTGAGAAACCACAGAGTACTACCAAGAGGAAGGTATGGTGCTGGCATCTGCAATCCACTGCCGGGGTGTGGTGTGGCAGTGCTAGGGAGTCAGTCCTCAGTTCAGGGATGAGGAAAATATGTCTTGGAGGGCTGTGGTCTCAGTGCACTGTCACTGCTGCAGTGAGAACAGAGGGACTGTGCTTGATTTCAATAATTTGATGTAATGTTTGAAGGTCTGTAATCTGAGGAGTGAATGCTGCCTTAACGAACACAGCTAGTACCCTGCCAGCCTTTTGAATGGAAATGAGAAATAAAGCTTTATTTTCCTCAAGAAACAAATTTGGAAGAGGGCATGGGGAAAGGACTCCCCATCTCATAGAGCAATAGTGGCTTGAAGTTGGTTTAGCCGGCAGTGTTTATGCCACTGTTGAAATGACTTCTAAGCTGTGTCCCTGTGTGTAGTGTAGCTTGGTCAAGGGGCATAAGGCATATATCTGTCCTGGTTATGGGTTTTTTTAAATCTTGTGTTTAGGAAAACTGCTCTGTCTGAATAATGCAACCCTTGTAAACTTGCTATAGTCAAGAGGAAAGTAGAGATAAAGCTTTTGATTGGGTTTTTCTCTCTAAGTTTTGACTCCTGGGTAATGAGCTCTCATTAGCCTCTTTAATGCTCATTAGAAATCTTTTTAATCAGAAATCAGTGTTTTGGAAATTGAGAAGTGATCTCTGCCCGCTGCTGGTGATGGGTTCTGCCAAAGCTGACATAACAAGTTCTAAGATTTATCCTCCCAGAGCACTGGGGTGTTGGTTGCTTAAGGCAGTTGGTGTCACCAAAGAGTTTTAATTGCTTTTGAATCATGGTTCATTATAAGTGGAGTTTATCCTTCCCAGAGGAGGAGAGTGCCTTTTTTTTTTTTTTTTATAATTTGAAAAAGTTTGAAGTTTCACATTGCCCTTTTTAGTTTGTCTTTTTTTTTTTTCCTTTGAGACAGCACAGTTACAGACTAAAAAGAAATTCAGTAATGATACCTCTGGTGGTTTGGATGGTTGCCTTTATATGCTGTAAACTTAATTTTCCCCTTCCCTTTTTAGAGGAGCATACAAGGGGTAACCAAGCTTTTCTCTTCTGCAGGCTGTGGTTCCGGGGCCAGCTGAGCACCCCTTGCAGTATAACTACACCTTCTGGTACTCCCGACGGACCCCCGGGCGGCCCACCAGCTCCCAGAGTTACGAACAGAACATCAAACAGATTGGCACCTTTGCCTCTGTGAGTACTCCCCTGCTGTCCCTGTGTCACTTGGCCTCAGTGTGGTCCTCATGGCTCAGTCCCTGTGTGCTGGGTCTGTGCACACACAGGCTGTGCTCGTGTTGGCAGGAGCAGAGGGCAGCGAGTGATTTGCTACGGCAAATGAGCTCGTGGATTGCCTGCAGCAGGAGATGTGTCTTTTCCTCTGCCCTGTGCTAGACTGCTGTGCATGGTGGTAGCTGGAATAATAATAGAAAAACAAAAAGAGCAGCCATGTAGTTCAGTTGTGGCTGGAGCAGGAGTGGACAGGTCAGCAAGAGAGGAAAGGAACAGCTTTTCTGTTCCTTTTATGTACAGTCACCCACAAACTTCCTTCCACCTTCATTCCCACCACAAAGACTGTGTTTGGAGTAAGCATCTGGCATGCTGTATTTGTAAGCACCTGGTGGCCTCTTGTCTGTTTGGAAGTGATGGACAGGGTGCAGTTTGGTGTTGCAATTAAGTTCATTAAAAGTCAAATTGCACTTCCTTTCCCCTTCTACTCTGTGGTTGCTTGTTCCTGGAATAAACTTGAGTGTGTCCTGGAAAGGCAGTGTTGGGTTGTTGCATGGTGCTGGCAGTGTAAAACCACCCTGAAGAGCCCAAGATTCATAAGCAAAATGAGTCTCCATTACCATTCTAAATACCAAGAAGTCTGTTGGCTAATTTCTTTCTGTTTCTTTTCAGTCTGGTATTTGCCCAGTTTTTTCAGAGTCTCTTACAAATGGTAATTTTGCCCACCAGTACATATCCTCTGTAATACGAGAATTTATAAAAATACACCTTTCTTCCTTCTGGAGGCTGCATAAAAATATGCCTGTTTGAGCAGCTGGGTTGTGTGATTGCATCCACACAGGATAAGAGTGGGAAGAAGAGCCTGTTGTTGTGGGTAGTTACTGCTCCTGTTACTGTGTGAACAAGTACTTTCAGTTCAGGGGATGAAAAATGTGGCTGCCACTTGATGGTCTGGCAATAAATTTTCAGTCTGTTAAATCAGTGTAGACTTAGCATTGATTTTTAGCTCCTTAGAGGAACAATGTTGTGTTGCATATTCTGTTGTCTGCTCTTTGCTACAGAGAATTTGTGGGGACTGTTGTAGACTGGAAGTGCTGCAGTTCTGTTAGGTTGGAGAGGGACTGGCCAGCATACCAGATAATGTGTTTGGGTCCAAATTCTGTTTAAGGAGAATGAAGAGCAAACTTCAGAAAGAATTGTCTGGGCTAAGGCTGGATTCAGATTTAGTCTTGGCTTTTCAGTGGAAAGCTGTAAAAGCTGTGAAATGTGAACCACTAGAGGGCACGGTCCCTCATTGTGGGACGTGTAACTTCCCCATGGATGTTCATACGTGCCTGAAAAAATAGATTGCTTCTGACCCCTTCTTAGTCTTAGTTCATAATTTTATTGGCTATAAAAGCAAATTCCAGCTTGGATGGCAGAGGTCACAGATTGGAAGAGAATTCCAAGTGCTGACCAAGTCATTAATGTCTGTGATAAAGTACTTGGGGTGGTGTCTGACCCCTCCAGCTGTAGTGCTGGTCTGCCTAATGGCTATTGTCTTACAGAATAGAGTATTCTTAAAATACAGAAATTAGTATATTCTCTTCCACTGCCTTGTTTTGTTTTAAAGATCCATCCTCTCTCAAATCCTTTCTTACCCAGAGATTCTCAAAGGGTAAATATGCTATTTTTAAGAACTATGAAAGATAAGTCCCTTGCCTTACAGTCAGATTGTCTCAAGTAGACACAGGGGTGCCAGAATGGAACTGGTCTAAGTGAAGTGGTGCAAGTGTACCATGGCAGATTGTAAAAGGAAGTAAGAGATATTTAAATAAAAGCTCTAAATAGTGCTTTCTGATCTTATACTAGCACCAGAATACATATTTTGTCTTAAAATCTGGACGCACTAAAATTAAATACAAAAAAAACATTTCATTAGGAGACTCCTGCAGTTTCTGTGGTCACAGAGAGCAGTGGTTATGCAGAGCAGAGAGACTTGGCTGTAGCTGATGCATTTAACACATATCCAGTGACTGAAAGTTTGGGCAGTAGGATTTACAGGATACGTTTGGAACTGTTCTCCAGAGCAGCTGTTACCTTAGCACAGATTTCTTCAGACAAACTCTGAGTGACTTTAGAGGCACCTGTTGAATATTTCAAGTGGTCACCTGGTCATGGAGCCAGTCAAAAACAGGCACCCAAGCTCTGATCCTACTGCTGCCTTTTGTGTTGCCTAATCAACACCCCGTTGTGACAAGAGAGTAGAGCAGAAGAGGGGAAGGTGGCTCTGGGGAGCTGGTGTAAAAATGGACACCTGTTTCTGTAGGAATCTTGACTGTGGACAGTTTGAGCAGTCTCATTGTGTGGTTCGTGTTGTTGCAGGTGGAACAGTTCTGGCGGTTTTACAGTCACATGGTACGTCCTGGGGACCTGACAGGCCACAGTGACTTCCATCTTTTCAAAGAGGGCATCAAACCCATGTGGGAGGTGAGTTGGAGCTCTCGTTTCTGCCTTGATATTTTCCCACAATATTTTGGAGGGAACCTTCTACAGTGAAGGGACTCTTGTAATTACATGGCACTCCATTGGCTTCTCTTGGGTGAAGTCCTTTCGTCTGGGTTTGCTGTAAACTTGTCCTCAGAACTCTGTCCCATGTAGCCTAAGAGTCCTGCTGCCAGAGAGGGAAGATGGGGAAGTTGCTGACTGCACCCCTACAAAGGTTACTGAATTGCCCTTGTCAAGGGAGGGGGTACCCCAGCTAAGCTCTGTGCCTCCCAGTATAGGTGCTTTTCCCTTATAGCTGCCTCCAGTGACAGCAGTGCAGGCCTTTCCTCTGGAAGGACTGGACCTCTCTAAGTAAAATTCAACAAAGCTTGTAGAAACCAACTCTTCTTTTTCAGTCAAGGAAGACAGAGGTGCATATGGTTAAAAGCCTACACACAGAGCTGGAAATGGAAAAACAACTTAGGCTTTTATTTGCCTTTTTTTTTTTTCTCCAAGGCACTTTAGTTTGCTTCTATTTCTATCCAAATCTGTTAAATTTTTTTTTAAAAAATCTTTTCCCAGCAAATAATTCTTCCAGTTCCTGGCCTGCTTCCAGCAATGACCAATAGCATTCACAATATGAGAATTTTATGCGTTGCTCTGAAGTACCTAATTATACTGCTTAGTCCTGAGAAATTTATATGTCACCCTCATTGGCAATTATTTTAAGCAAGGTGTTTTATAGCCAGTTACTGCAAATACAATTTATATAAAACGTTTAACCCTCTTTGGACTCCTGGTGAGCAAGTTCCTCAGACAATATGTCAACCAGAGAGTCCCCAAGTTAATGATACCAGAATTTCTATAAAACGTTTCCCGGTAGCCATTTTAAGATGGAGAGATTCTTTGCTATTTTTACTTCTGGCCCTACTTCCTTCTTACATTTCTAGAAGAGGACTTGAGATCTCACTTCTGGCCTTCCATTGCTGCATGCTTTGTAGGGCTTTGTTTATGCTTCTTTCTCTTCCAAACCAGTCCTTAGTTACTGTCATTCTCGTAGGCACATGTGTGCCTGTGTGTAGCTCCGATCTTTTCCTGCATCCATCTCTGCCTTTTCTGGTAAAGTCAGAAGCACTAAGCATAATATTCCCTAGTGATTACTGGGCTGCAGATCATTATTATTCTGGTAAAGGAAAATGAAATGCTTGACTGAACCAAAGCTTGTTTAACCTGAAAGAACACTAACAACCATAAAGCACGTGATACAGTGTCTGCCTCCCAATCACTGCTCTCTCTGTAGCCTTGAACCTGCTTAAGTCACCTTTGAGATATTTTTAGCAATGCCACTGTCTCTTCTGATACCCGTTAGTCATTGTGGAAAGTTGGAAGAGTTAAACACAACTCCCAATGTAAAGGCTATGATGTTCACAACTTGGAAAACAAGGGTGCTTAACAGAAAGTAGTTTGCTTCTCACACAAGTCTGCCACATTCCTAGAACTTGTGTTGATTTGGATGGCTCCTGTCATGCGTTGAGGTTTGTCTGAAGCTGACTCCTTCCCCTTTCAGTCCAGGCTTTAGCACGTACCTGAAAAGTAGGAGTCAGGTGAATGCTGCTGTTGGCTGACACTGCCATGTTTCCTCAGGATTGCTTCATTAGCCCTTGCTGTCTCTCGGAGAGCACACAAATCTGTGGTTTTATCTAAGCCCTAGAGAAGCTTTAAGGCTAAAATAAAATGAACTTTATTTCATTAAGAAGGGTTGGGCTGCCTCGCCTGGCATCTTTAAGGTGTGTCCCAGCTTGGCAGAGGGGATTGCTGGTGATTCTGAGAGGAATGTCCTGTTTTATACAGTCCACTCTGAGTCATCCTTTGTTCTCTGTTTCTGTCCTAGACCTGTCTTCCCTTACCCTTCCTAACTGCCACCTCTTTGACTTGGTCCTAGCTCTCTGTCTTTGCCTTTGGCTGGAATTTGTTCCCCTCTCACCCTGTGAGATTTCCCAGCTACAGTGTTGTACCAGAGAATGCCACAGTGTTCTGCACAGAGGAGGAACTGCTCTTTGACATAGTTGTGCGTTCTGGGGGGCAGGGGAAGCTGTAGTAGGTTCCAGCTCTTTGTCAGCTTCAATACACAGAATGACAATATTGAGGTGACAGACTGGGTGCTTAGCATAATTTTTTTCTTTGACTCTCCCCTCATTTTGGTTATTTCCCTGGGTCACCACAGTCTGGAGCCAACATTCAGCTGTATGATGTGTGACAATGTCAGAAGTTCCCAGAGAACAGGGCAGTTCTTTCTGTGTTAATACAGCTAGTGAGCCCATTCCTGGAATTGTGGAAGGAAAATGGTTATCAGTTTCTCACTTGCTTTTAAGATACCACTTTGCGAACTCTTTCCTGGCCTTCCATGCTGTATGATGGGGGGTTCTCCTGTTTTAAGGGATATTGTTTTACAAACAGAACTACATATACAGGCAATTAGACAAATGGTGAATCAGTCTCAGGTATAGGAATAGTTTTAAGGTTCTTGCCTCTGGGTTTGTTTGTGCAGATTGGTAGGCTGGTGTTAGTCTTTCCCAGTGGATTCAAAACACTGGAGCTCAAGGCTTCAGAGCATAGAACTTTTGTCTGGAAGGCTGAGGGCCATTGTTTCAAGTACTTTGTATTCAAATTAAGTGGTTTTCCTCTGTCTCTGCTTGTATAGGGGAGAAGTGAAATAAAATGTTTTCGCTTGGAAATACCTCCCTTGCCCCTCCCAATCAATATCTGCTCCTGTTTGTGGCTCTGCTGTCTTGTGGGTAGCAGAAAAATAGCTGGGAGAAAACAAATCAATTTATTTCCCTTCTTCCTAGGATGATGCCAACAAAAATGGTGGTAAATGGATTATCCGTCTGCGGAAGGGCTTAGCGTCACGGTGCTGGGAGAATCTTATTCTGGCCATGTTGGGAGAGCAGTTCATGGTGGGGGAAGAAATCTGTGGGGCCGTTGTCTCTGTCCGATTCCAGGTGAGTGCTTTTGAGAACTGGCACATGTGTCCATGTGCAGGGCTGCAAAAAGTGCCCCATGCTTACCCCTGTGTCCCATGCAATTCCACAGGAGGACATCATCTCCATATGGAACAAGACAGCCAGCGACCAGGCCACGACAGCCCGGATACGCGACACGTTACGAAGAGTGCTCAACCTACCTCCCAACACCATCATGGAATATAAAACCCACACCGATAGCATCAAGTACGTGTGCTGGCCAGGGGGGTGCTGCAGGTTGCATGTGTGCTCGAGCAGCTCAGTGCACGGCGTAGGACTTGGCAGAAGTGCTCGTGTGCGTTAGGGCTGTTCCTGCAAACTGAAGTGCAAACAGCAGCATTTGTTGCCAGTGCGCTTTGAAAGCCAAATTCCTGTGTTATCGTGCTATTGTTAGGGGTGTTTGGTTCTAAGAGCAAAACCTTTTTTTTTTTTTTAAAGTGTGTGATCCAGGGCTATTTTAACAATCCACCCAGCCTATCACTTGGGTGATGGGGCAGCCCGGGGTGGGACTGCGGCTTGATGTATTCAAAGAGAAAATTGCACTGGGGGGGGCGGGGGATGGGACTAATAATTTGAATAAATAGAGATTCTGGGGAATAAAGTGCGGAAGCTAACAGGGATTTATAGTGCCATTAGACTTATAAATGGTCTTGGGAAAGTGCTGTGTGAATTTACAGTGCTGTACAAATGATTTCTAATCATAATAAACGTCGTATATTAAGTCTTCCAGGCCCTGGTGACAGAGGCTCTTTAACAAGACTAGAAGATCATGGTACACAGAGAGGACAGCTGTATTTTTAAATAAATGTATTATAGCTTACCATATCAGGCCATTCAGGGTGACTTTTATTTCCCACAAAGTGACGAAAAATTGCATATATAGGTATTAGTTAGAGGTGAGTAATATGTTGTTTTTATTTTTTTCTTAAGTGTATTACAAACCAATGCACTGATTAGGTCATATTGGTTAAATTAATACTTGAAAAAGTGCACACAGAAAGAGAAATGAAACAAATGAATAAGACGCTGATAGAGCAGTGAACTTTCTAATCTCACCTGTAAAAAGGGTGTAAGTATCTTTCATGACTTTCTTTCCTCCTGCTGGCTTGTTCTTTACGTGTAATCACCCTGTCATCAGTCTGCTGTCAGACAGTTTGATGGGATCAATCCTGGTTCTAGCAGACAGCTGGCTTCCAATTTTGAGTGTGGGTCACTAGTAATTATACAGAGATCTCATTGAAACTGCCTGTAGGCGTCTGGTGTTGTGGCCCTCCCTCCTGTGTGCATGGGAAAGAGAAGGGAAGGAGATGATTTTTTCCGTGATTTTGCCGGTAACATTTCTCATGCACTTTTTGCCAGGAGAGGGCACTATGGACTCTCCATGTTGGGAAACAGCAAAGTGCTCCTGTGGACACACAACAGAGCATTTTACTCCTGTGCAGCAGCAGACTGCGGACTGTGGTGATGTGGCTTTGTGGTGAGAGGAGGGAGGTGTTTGACTTCTCTTAGTCTCTGTAGGAAAAACTGTATATGGAGCCAGCTGTCTTAAGCTGTGGTGGTTGTTCATATAGCAAGTGTAGAATAATGGGAATGATGTGGCCTTTCCCTTGTGAGCTGTCACCACGAGCACTTCCTAGCACAGAGAATGCCTCTGTAACGATGTTTGTTCTTGCTCTGGCAGGTGCAAAGCCTTGAGTGATGGCGCATCCAGTAGTGTGGCCCTATTTCCCTACACCAGTGTAACATGCTGTGCTTGCTACCCTGTCTTCCTGCATAGCATCTGAGTTTTATTTTGTGCTGCTGACATGTGGTGCAAAACGAGCTTGTCTGAGAATAACAGGTGGTGTAGGTATCAAGTTTAGCAGCTCAGATTACAGCTGGGAGTAATTCTTAGATGGAGGCCGACTGGCTTGTCTCCCACTCATTCTTCTGTGGGTAGGAGGGTTAGTCAGGAATTGCTTTGATGATGTCCCAGTCAGGTAGGTCTAAGCAATTAACCTTCTGCTGTTTAGGGCATCATGAAAGCCCCTTTTTTTCCCATTGCCTCACTTGAGCTGCAGCAGTCTGATTGCAGTGCTCTCCAGCATCTCCTTCCAGTGGTGCTGGTGTAAATTCAGAGCAGAACTGCTGTCAGTGGAGTTTCTGTGTAGTGATGCACAGACCAACCTCTTGTGCCTCTTTTGCCTGGTACCCTCAGGCAGCAAGGGGCAGCAGCTGCAGAGAGGTGACGGTGGCTGCTTTGTGACAGAGAAGAGCAGGACAGCCCCAGCTTTCAGTCTGACTCTGCTTGGCTTTGCTTCATATCATTAAGGTTCTCTCACTAATGAAGAATATCTTGTGTAACTAGTTCTATCCTCCATAAAGTCTGGCTCTTTTTCCTTGCCCATCTATCAAGTCCTGTTGAAATACTGTCCATCATGAATAAACTCCACTTATGCTGCACATGTACCATGTGATTTATGACTCGGGAGGGCTTTCTAGCCAGCACTCTATATTCACACTCTGGCTGTGTTTCATGAAAAGCTCTAATGGAAGAGCTGTGCTCTAGGCTTTGTCAGGGCTGCCTTTTGTTTTGGGCTCATGGCATTTTTCATTTGTATGGGCTGCATCTCTCCACTAGAGCTCTGCTCATGTGCGGGGTTTGATTGGCATTGATTGTGCTTCAAGGAAGGGAGCATGCTTAGCAAGAAAAGAACAGGCGTTTCTCAAAACCTTGACTTTTAGGTAGTGAATTGACCTGGATTAGCTTTTGACACACTGTAAATGAATGCTTCTGTAGAAATTGCTAGCATGCCTCTCACTGTGAAACCTGAGCCCTCTGTTTCATGTTTTATATATCCCTTTTGTGATGATGCATTTCATATTAAATAATTTCTAGACACCATTTTTCATGAGTTGTCAGTGAGGCTGCAACCCCCTTTGTTTCAGAAAGTGGTGGTGCTGCCAAGCTGCATCTGAAAAGTACCTGTTGCGTCACAGCTATTCCAGGGAGCTGTTCTGCATTCTGTCCTTCCTGCTCTCAGTGGTGGGGATTGTGCATTTAGCTAGATAAGCAGATCTTTCATTGCAATTTTCCTGTGTTTGTCCTTTCTCTTCCTGTGATATTGACAAACTACCTAAATCCCAGGGAACAGAAGGGTCAGCCTAGTCTGTGGGAATTTCCAATCTTGCTAGGAGAGCTAGAACTGTCTCCTGGACTCTGCTTAGTTCCAGGGGATTTATAATACCTTAGATGTTACAGTGCTGAGCACCTGAAGAAAACATATGTGGCATTTTGGGGGCTACCTTGTTTCAGTAGCTGGAGAGAAATTGCTTCTCTTTGTTCCCTCAGAGGTACACGGAGAGAAGTGCACTTGGATGTGGTGAACCACTTAATAGGTTCAGTTCGTCAGCGTTATTAGCCTTGGAGGTGACATCGTCCGGATGTGACAGTGGGTTATAGACAGTGGTACTTCCTGTGGCTTGGAATTAAAGGAAAAATAACAACCTCTTTCGCTGCCATAGGAGGTGCACTGTGCTTTTTTGAAAGCAGACTGTTGCCAACCGCAGCCTGGCCGTGTCTCAGTGAAGCCACTGAAAACATTCAGGTATCTGTAGTGAGTGGATTGCAGTTGGGAGAAGGGTGGAGGGGAAGTGATGACTTTCATGTTTGACTTTTGAGCATTGCAGCATGGAGTTCTTGACTGCCTTGCATACGCCTTTGCCCTGCCTGGGCTTATCTGCTTTTCTTTTCTGCACTGATAACTGTGTGGTCAGTGACCATCTCCTTTGTTGAGAGCTCTCACCCACAGTACCATCCAGGAATCCCAGGAAAATCCAACAACACTGTTTCCTGTGCCAAGAGACCAGAGCAGTGGCCATCAGCAGGTTGCCACTGAGTGGGCTGGTGTGGAAATGTTTTCGTTGCTGTGTGACGTTATGGATCGTCCTGTCAGCTCGAAAGCAAGGCTGCTTTTTCTGAAAACAAAGCTTCGCTTATTCGTAAGTGCCTGCTGCAGTGAGAGCTGAGCAGGGTATAAAACTATCCTTTCCTTTCAAAGTCACCACTGATAACTAATGGGATGGCTCGAGTAAATGAGAAGAATTGTTGATCTTAATAGAGCTGGCACTGGGTTCATTTCACTGCAGGCAGTTGGAGGAAATGGCCTCTGACTATATTGTAGGTAGGAAACGAGAATATCCAATGGAGGGAATAAGGGTATGCACTGTAAGAAAACTGCAGGGGTGAGATTTTCAGGACAAAAAAAAGAGGAATGGCAAAAAAAGTGGTAAGCTAAGAAGAGAAAACCCAGTGAAAGTGGCAGGTGTTGGGCAAGAAGATCAGTGTTTGTGATACAGTAAGCTGGTAGTAGGGTGCTTGTGAGGTCTCCCTTGTCATAGCAGAGTTCAGTTAATTCTGTAACTGCTGTGGTTTTATAGCACCGGTTTCCATTTACTTTCTAATTTCCAAAACCTTAGGAGAACTCCTCAATGCTGCTGTTCTACTTGTGTCACCTGTGCCTTTGACTGTATCTTAAATAGCATGGGCAGGGTTAACCTTGCCTAAAGAGAGATGGTTTGCAGATGCGGCCCTTACGCATTGTCTGATGCCCGTTAGGGGAAGGCAGGTTGCCTTGGGTCTTGCCAGCTCTAGAGCTGCATTGTTTCACCCTCATCCATTCAAATCTCAGAGCAGGAATAAAATCTAGAGGAGGGCAGCAAGGTTCCAGATCTGATAGCTGTCCTCTTCTCCTGGGTCTCTGCAACACTGGCTTAATTCATTTATCACTCCATTTTCCAATTCCAGTAATGTTTCCAGGTGCTGCAAGTCTAAGAGCTCTTGCACAGACCTAGGCTTTCAACTGATGGATTCATTGATTCATTCTCCATCAGCATAGTATGCTTTATTCAGAAGTGTCCATGACTTTGTGAAAGGCTTCCTTATCTTGGTGGCTTGTCTCTTACCAAAAAAGTCTGTAACCTATTTATTTCATGTTTCTTTTCAAGGAACTCAGCTTAGTTGTGTTTATTAGTTGTGTTATATTGCCTTTGCTACAGATACTGCCGGGGTTCAGGGTGAAAGAATTCTTTCAGGCTAGAAGACTATCCAAGGGTTGTTGTTTTTTTTTCCAAGCTCTTAGTTACAAAGTTCTTGTCTGGCTGTGAACAAGTCCCAGGAGGAGCACCCAGAAAGAGGCTGTGCTGCTCTGGACACCTGCATAGTGTAGTGAGTGGTCAGTGTGATGGGAGGTTCCAAGTGGGCTGGTGGAAGAGACAGACCTTGGTACCCTTTGTAAGGTACCTTTGCATTCTGAGCTCTCTGAATCCTTTCTTAGCTGGGGAAGGAGATGCTGAGGAGCAGGGCTGCACATGGAAATACTGAAGGCAAACTGCTAGGACTTAATTGAGGGTGTTTGCAGAAAACAGCTAGTAGCTAGTGCTGCTTGCACAATGATGATTTGGAAAGTCCCTTGAAGCAGCAATGACTGCCCTTCCGCCCTTCCTCTCTTCCTCTTTTTGCTGGAGTCTTCCTTTATTTTTTTTTCTTCTTTTTTTTTTTTTTTGGGGGGGTGGGGTGGAGATTGTGGCTTCTCTTCTCATATTTTTTTCCCCCAGCTTACTTGCTGGAGCTAAAGGGAGCCCTATCTGGGTAGTGGGGAAGAAGGTGGGAAGTTTCAACAGTTGTGGGTCAGGAATGAGTGTGGAAGAACAGCTCTGGCTGGCTTTATTTAGCCTGCTGGTGTTTCCATTTCCCATCTGTTCAATGGGAATAATCTAAGTGTTGGGGATCAATTCACTGAGTATCTGATCGCTGTGCAGACAGTATGGCAATAAGGTACTAAAAATGTCTATACATAAAAATAACCTCTTAGACTCTGGCACTGTGCCTTTGGCATGTCACAGGTCGTAAAGATTCTGCCAGATGAAATTAACTGGCAGCCTTGTTCGGTATGGAATGAGGGCAGTTTGCTTTCCTAGCACAGTTTAGGTACATTAGGGCAGACACATCCTGGTGGATTTTTTCAGTCAAGTCAGCAGATAGTTGGAGTCATTAGTACTATAATATGTATGAGGATCTTGAATTAAAAATTCTTGGCTGGAAGAGCTCTTTCTCTGTGTCTGTGAGGACAGAGATGAAGGACTGTGTGCATGATGTTATTGGGATGGTGGAACAAGGAACTCCTTAGTTTGAAAGGGGTAATAAATTATCGATTATGTTGACAAATAATCAGCCCTTGTGTTTCTTCTGATGCAAAGTTACAAGTTTGGGAGAACTATGGGAGAGGAAAGAGAGATGTGATTGTGGGTGATGGGAATGTGATAGAAATACAAGGGAGGTTGGAGGGAAGACATGAAGGTGGAGACTTTTTGGAAAGTCTGGAGATGTGCAAAGTTTACACAACCAACAACTAGGTGGGCATCAAATACAGAGTTTCTCTTCTCCCTGACTTTCTTCTGGAGAGAGGGTGTTGAATCCTGAGGTCTGTGTTTGTTTGGGCTATGGCTTGCTGGGAAGGAGCTTGTGACACCTGAGCTGCTTTTGCAAATGCTGATTTGGGAGCTTGACTTTGAGGCTCAGCAAAGAGCCAGGTTGGTGGTCTGGTTTTGGCACAGGTGCTGACTAGCACAGGGTTTCCATTTCTGGACTCTGCTGTTGTGTTGTAGTGGCCGGATGAGGCTATGCACAAAACAAAATGTGAGGTAGCTGAGAAGTAACAGCAGAAAATTTTAGAGGGTGGTCTGAGTTTGTGATTGACCTGGGTTCCCTTTAAGGTTGCTCCAGCTCTATGGGACTCTGTTGCTTCAGTAAATGGCTTGGCATGTGCTATAGGCACCAGTACTGTTTTGCTGGGCATGGAGAACTATGAAGTTCTTTGATGTCTCTGATCCCAGAAGATAATAGTCATGTTCATATTAACCTCAGCATCTTTTCCCTGAGAGGGTTTTCAGTATGCTGCCTTCGTAAAACCGACAGCAATTTTTCAGTCTGCTGCCTTCATCCGTCAGTAATGTTCTCCACCAGGGAATGCAACGTTAGGCCTGTCCCTCTAACTTATCTAAAAACATTTTCATTTCAAATAGCTGTGATGTTTTTACTGGGTCATCATTAACAATGCAGGTTTACAATAGGAAATGAGACTTCCTAATAACAATTGGATTCTGCTGCCTGATTGAAGAATTGCGTAAGAACTAAGCTGTGTGGCATTAAAAGAAGCCCCTTTTGGGGAGATTACCTGCGTATGCAGTATGTGGTGAAGCATGAGGCCAGTAACTGGCTGAGTTTAACCAGCCAAGGAATGTGATAATCCTCCAGAAAGACGTAACATGGGCTATTTTATTAGCAATAGGAAATGGATATTCCATTTGTGACTAGGAAGGTCATACCTGTCTCTGGGTATTAATGTGGCTTTATCACCAGCAGCCAGTGGGAACGCTTCATGTCTGTGCAGAACGCTAAAGCTGCCTTGTGCTGTCAGATGTTTGGCTGGATTTTAAGGATGCTTCTATCCACTAGGGCTATCAGAGAATATTGCCTTGCTCTCTGAAGACAAGTGCCTTTCAAACGCCATTGAATGTTTCTGCTCTCATTAAAAGTTAAGAAGCCTTTGATCTGAAGTGCTATTTTTTGTTTTTTATTTCATTTTTTTTTCCTCTGGCTTGCCAGGGCCTGGGAGGAGTTTCATGGCCTGGTGAACAGCAGTGGCCGCTGATCGAACGCTCCCCCTCCCTCTGTCACACCCAGGGTAGGGCCTCATCTTTCTTCCTATGTGACTTCATGGCATACCTCTCAGCTTCCAACCTTCTTCCCGTGGTCTGGCATGTTCTCTTGCCTTATGGGCCTGATAGTGGGCCTATTCTGCCATTTATTCTTCTCCAAATGTCAATTTTTTTTTTAATTTTTTTTTTGACCAGACCATCAGCATTTTCTGTTGAGATGCTGTGTGCTATTTTGGTAATGTGTCCTTCCTCTGTATGAGGCACTTGTATCCCAGATCTGGTCCCAGGAGGCTGAGAGGTATGTCTTCAGCTTGGGTGTGTTGCCTAGGATTGACTGTAAGCAGGTATGGAGTGGTAAATGAATCCTAAGCACATCCAGGTGATGGACACTGAGAGAGGCTCCTAGGGCCTGACATCTCTTTAACAGTGGGCTGAAGCAGAATAAATTAGTTGGTCAATAAAAGCTTGTTCAGGCAGGACACCCAGTAGCTACTGTAGGTAGAAACAAGCATGTTGTGGCTAATGAGATGACCACCTGCTACTGCTGGTAGTGGCAGCCAAGATGTGCAGAGAAAATAGCCGAAGTGAGTCCAGGGCTGCTGGGAGCCTCACAGTTCAGATTGTTTTTCCCCCCAGTGCCCACTTCCCTGATAGCAGGCCCTTATAAAGGGCCAGTAAGAGGCCTGGCCATGGGAGTTGCATTGGTTATAGCCAAGTGGGATCACTGCATTGCTGAGCGCCAGAGCAGAGAAATCCACTGGAAGGAAGCGTTTACATTGCCCAGTTCCCATAGCTGGGAAGTGGAATGTAGCTGCTCCAACACAGCTCAGCTCCGAGCTTCCAAAACCTCCCTCAACAGCATCAGCCAAGCAGTGTTCTCATACCTTGATCTGAAGTCATGGGTGAAAATAGTATCTCTCTCTCCTCACAGGTTTGGCTTTTTGTGAGGATCAGTGGCTACAAAATGTTACACAGGCACTTGGTAGTGCTGTTATTGTTAGATGACATTCACGTGTCCTTCCGGAAGAGGAAGCCAGCTCCCTTCATAACATATCAGGCTCTAAAGGCAGCAAACATGCCAAGGGTATAGGAAAACAGTGGCAGAGTTCATTTAGCTCTCAGCTGTACTGGGTGGCCTGTGCTGAGCAGGAAGAGCAGGGATGAGCAGAGGGCCTGGGGCACCCCAATAAATGCAAAAGGAGGGAAAATGTGGAAATCTGTATAGGAAAGAGTTAACTGAAGTGTGCTGTCTTCCCGAGGTAGATGGCATGGGTGAAAGTCCAGTATGGGATAGAAAGCCAAACCATTGTTGCAAATTAACCAAAATCCAGTTAATGAATCCCAAATCACATTCCCAAATGGCAGCCCAGCCTAGTCTGCTGACAAGTGCAAAGGTGAACCCCAGTTCTTCTGCAGATGGCTTCCAGCATGGTTTGTGCTGTCATGTCATAGCAGAGTAACTTTTTTAACTCTCTAAAAAGTGGTTTTTACTTCCTTCTACTCTTCCAGTTCTCCAGCCCACCTCCTGGAGGTGTTCCAGTCTGTGCTGGTACAGCTGCCATGCAGCTCCTGGCAGCACACAATGATAGCTCAAGGGTTTGAGTGGAATTTCAGTCCTGCACAGCACCTTGCTGCTGAAGTTGCTGCCTTTGCTCTTCAACCATTTGGTGTGGTATGTCCTGGGGTACCCCTAGATGTTTTGGCTTGGACAACTTACACCCCTGTCCCTGCTTATGGGAAGAGCTGCCAAACCTATCTTCTCAAAGTAATTGTAGTCTCATTTATGTTTCCAACACACCACCTTTCTATTAATGTGGAAATATGCTTTGCCTGTTGTTGCTGCTCACAGACTGGCAGTAAGCAGTAACAGATTTCTGTAACCTGCCCCATCTTCAATTGCTGAAGTGCCATGAGCCTGTACAAAGGGAGGTTGTAGACCAGCACTCCTCTCTTGGTCAGTAGCCCCTGGGGCTCATGGCTGTCCTCATGTGAGTAGAAGCTGCTGAAAAAACCCTTCTATTTAAACTTTAGGAAAACACCCTTTTCAAATTAGATATTCTTTTAAGGTAGGAGAGATCAGAGACAGTATGACTAAATATGAGGGATAGAGGCAGGGGGAGGTTGGTCTGATGGTATGTTTGTGCTCCAAGGAGAATCCCCGAGATGAATGTTCGGTAAGGAAGAGACCTTGCAACTTGTTTAAACACCAGAATTCATCAGGGAGATTTCCACATTCTATCATGTGCTTTGCTCACAGGAGTTGACAATTTTTTCTTCTCGCTGAATGGGGATGAACCAGGATCTCCCTCTGTTCCAGGTGTTATGGAGTGACAGGTGACTTGTGTGAGAGGTCTGTAGTTAGGAAGCAGATCTGCATATGAGGTTTATCGAGCATTGATTTTAAGTGATGTACTGGGATGGCAACACTGGTAGCTGTGGTGGGGAGAATGGGGAGGTGCTGTGATCTGAAGAAATGCACATCTTTAACCACTTTTTTTCTTCCCTCTGTTTTCCAGGGATAATTCAAGCTTTCGAAACACAAAAATCACATTGTGAGAACAAGAGTTGGCACTAAGCTCCTCTCTCCGTGTTGAAAGCACTGAGAGTGCCCTCCAACCTCTGAAGGGACTCATGGGCCACTCTCGCACTCCTCCCTGGGGGAAGGATCCATCTGAAGCCCTCCAGCAGCGGTGACCATAGAGGCCGATTTTGTCTTACACAAACTTTTTTTTAGCAGTGGGTCGGGAGACAGCCTTTCAATTAGCGGCGGGCCCTTGGGGCCACATCTTGCAGCACTTTCCTCTCTTTCTCTACATGGCATGCAGGATCTCTGGGATTCTGCCTCAACATCGGAGCCTTTTGCTGAGGGATACCAGTATTATAAATCTCTCTGCAGCTGGGAGGAGCATCCCAGTTGAGAGTCAGCCCTGTGGTTTTCAAATGCCCCTTTTCAGTTCTGCCAATAAATTATTGGGTCTCTTTGTTTCTTTCAGTCTCTCTTATTTTTTGGCTCTGTGTGAAGTTTGGTGAGATGGTATTTCTCTAGGCTGCTTGCTTTATCTTTGCCTCTTCTTCATACTCACAGGTTAGCAGTACCTTGCACCCACCCCTGTTTGTTGGGAAGAGAGATGTGAGCTTCCCTTAAACCAGGACAGAGATGTTTGGTGTCAGTTACCTTCTCTCTGTCTGTCTCGGTAGAGAGCCAGCAGCACTGGCTGAATTCAAGGAAAGGCTGAATCCAGGGCCAAGCCTGCTTCTGGTGTGCACTGGGGTTTGCAAGTCTCTGGCCGCCTGGGGAACTGGGCCCCCAGTGGGTGCAGCAGAATAGGGTGATGGCCCAGCCTGCCGTGTGACAGCTGTGACCAGAAGAGGGGCTGGGAGTGACCCCCTGTCCTCCGGAGAGAGCCTCGAATGATGGGTTGTTGCCTGGAAAGCCAGCATGGCTGCAATTTGGATGCTGTGGAAACAATAGGAGCTAATTATTTCCTCTGATTCTACTTGACTACAACACTAATTGTACTCATTAACAGCTCCAGCCTTTTCTCCTTTTCCTTGGGGAATTGCACAATTGCCTTTCGTTTTTAATAGAGCCTTTGCCTCTGGCTCAGGAGGAGAGGCTGTGGCCATCGATGGGGCACATCTCCTGCCCACGTGCTCTGTGCAGTCCCCCAGGAGAGGGGGCTGCTTGGGCCTATTTGCTTGTGACCGCAGAACCAGTAGCCCATGTCTGGGACAATTACCAGCCTTGGGGACTGGGAGACCTTCAGCCTCGTGACTCCAATTGCAAATTCTTTGTCATACTATTGAAGTGTAGATTTAAAGCAGCCAGGACTGGCAGAGAAAATAGTTTAAAATATTCAGTCTTCTGAAGGGTTTGTTTTTCGTGTTGAGGATGTCAGTCCTAGGCTGTCTCTGGAGACATTCGGTGCACTGACAGCAATGACAAAGTGCTCCCTGTGGTCGGGCAGCTAGGCCTGGCTGGGCAGGGAGCAGAGCTGTTCCCCAAGCTGTAGTGGCATTCCTCTCTCTTGAGACCCATGGTCCTGTTCCAGCTTTTGCCACTTGTCTGTCACCAGCTCTCAACCAAATGCTCTTTTTCAGGCACGGATTGTTTTCCCTGCTGTGAGCAGGTACTACTATGGCTGCTACTTAAGATTCCTTTTAAATACAACTCTCCCCTGCTGCTCTCCAGTATTTGTTAAGGGGGATTTAGTTGTAATTACGTTTTAGCAATCTAAGCAAAAATAGCCTTGCAAGGCAGGCCTGAAATATTAGCTGCAGGCTCCTTTTATTCACAGCGCCTTCAGCTTTTTGCAGATGACATCACTTAGGGCTTTGGTCCTGTTGTTGTGCCCAGCTGCGTGTCACGTCCACCTCTGTTATTTCGTGTACTCGCCCACTTCTCTCCTCTGATGCCCCTTGTCTAAGCCGGTGCTGATGAGTGCGAGCTTGCTATTAAATCTGAAAATGCTGCGGTCCTGCTGTGCTTGCCCTCAAATACGCTTTGCGAGTGAGTTGTGGAAGAGCCCTTCCTGGGGAGGCTGTTCCTCTCCTCCCACTGCCACCATGGTTGAGATTTGGGGGAACTCAGCAGAGGTTCCTCTTGCTCAGCCTTGAAGTGAGCAAGCTGGCTGGGCATGGAGTTTGTCCTCTTTAAGGCTACTTTTTCTGAGGTCAGGAGAAAAGCAGTGTTTGATCAGTGCCAAGCACCAGGTGCCTTCTATGGCCTGAGAGGGTTGGAGGCAGACTGGTTTTTGAGCTGGACTTTTGATTTGTGGTCTGCTATGTCCTGCTAATGAGAATGGTCAAAACACAGGCTGTTTTGGAAGGGAAGGAGCTTCTGTTGTGCTGTAGACAAAGGTTTCAGATCCTCTTCATTCAGGAAGGAAGCCTCTAGACCTGGGAGCCCCAAAGCTGCAGTGAGTCAAGACCTTCCTTATTTTCCTTATCCTGAAGGCTTTGCACACCCTTGAATTTCTTTAAATCCTGGCAAAGTGGCCTTTGGGGAAACTGGAAGAGCTTTGAAACGCTTTGAGCCTTGTAGCTCAAAAAGAGCATTCCCTTGGGCTCTTCTTTCCCAAGGGGATGCTGAGGGGTGGTGGGCTCATGGGCCGTGGGTGTCTGGCTACAGCAGGTCAAGTAGGGGCTGATGACTCTTCCCAGCCCACAGAGAGAAAGGAGTCCCCAGTTTTGGAGGGGAGCAGTTGGAGGATGATGTTGCCTTGGCATAGTGCTTCTTGATGGAGTGTGGGCACATGAGGCTGATACTGGGCTGGGGAGGCTTTTCCTCTCTCACTGTGCTCCCCCCAGCACCTCATAAGGTGACCTGCAAGGTCTTCCCCCACCAGATCCTGCAAGGCACGTCTGCTGCCCAAGACCTGTGACATCCCAGCTATTGCTGGTTTTTTTCTTGTCTCTGGAATGATAAACCACAGAGATAGCCTGAGGGCTGGTAAAACCACTGTTTGGAGATGGTGGAGTGTGTGGTCCTGGTCACGTGCTCCTGGCAGGCTGGAAGAGCTCATCCCTTTCCACTTGTGCTGTATGGAAATGCTGGAGTCTGAGCTCACTGAAAGAAGCAGCATCCCTGGAGTGGTAAGATGTAGGTGATAGTGCCACGCCCTCTAGACTGGCAGCAGGACAGTAGGGAGCCAGTAATCAATGGGAAATGGCCAGGCAAAGACAGACCAGACCTCATTAATTATGCATCTTCTTGGGGACAGGGAGCGTAGGGGCTGTGGACATGCCTGGTACCCTGGTTTGGGCAGCTTACAGCAGCTCCTAGCTCTCACAGGGTTAGGGACACTGGGCCAGGAGCGTCTGTCCCTTCAGCCACTGAGAGGACATTGCTGTGGCAGGACAGGAGTACTGTGCAGTGCCATGATTTACCAGCAAGACTGTGGCCAGGAGTACTGTGCCCCAGGACCTGGTCACCTCACCTGGGTCATGGCCATGGGAGGTGGCCCAGGCAAGGGGCAGGACCCAGCCAAGGTCCTCTGAACACCCCTGCCTGCACTGGTGAGCACCATCCCCACCTCCTTCAAGGAGCCAGCTGGGAGCTCTGGATTCACCCAGTGTTGGTGCTGTGGGCACTACGCATCTCGGAGGGACAGGGCAGGAAAAGCCACCTTGCAGAGAGCATGGGTAGACTGGCACAGCCCTGGGTGGTTCCAGGCCATGACCAGGCTGCAGATGTCCAGCTGCTGTGTGCTTTCCTCCCTCATCCATCCATGCCCATAGTGCCCTCTTCTCTTGCAGGCAGTGCCAGGGGCAGTTGTGGTTAGTAACCAACTGGTTTTGTCCCAGCAGCAGCAGAGGCAGCCAGTGCTGGGGGCTGTGAGGCTGATGCATGTCCTGGAGCCAGGCGCAGGTGGCATGAGCAGATGCTGCTTGCCACCGTTCCCAGGCTCACCCGTCTCATCTCCCCTGCCAGCAGGGACAAAGCCAGGGGGCCCCAGAGGTCACTGAGGGGCACAGGGGGATGCGGCATTGCTGGGATGGGGGGAAGGGGCTGTGCTTGACAGAGATGATCCCACAGGGCAAGGAAGGCTGGTGGGGGAGGGAGTCGTGCTGATGCTCCCAGCAGAATGGATGCCACAGGGCACACAACCCTAAGGGGGTTTGGGTGCCTGACGGCCCAATCTTTGCACCTCAAGCTGCTTGTTAGGGATCAAGGACAGCACTTTAGCTGTCCCCAAGAGCCAGTGAAGGCATAAATGGAGGGAGGAATTAGCTGCCACTAATCTCATCCATGGCTCTACTGTTGCCCCAGAATGGGCAGCTGTAGCTGTGATTCCTGCCCCAGTGCCACAGCAAGGAATGCCAGTGTCCCCATTTGTCCTGGGCTTGAATTTGTAAATTTGCAGTGGGGTAATGTGGCTCTTGCTGCCAGCACTGCTGCATGGCCTGTTAGATGTCTGGCTCTGCACCAGCTTGCATATGTCTCACCTCACAGGATTGTGCAGCTTAGAGATGTGTGACCAGCTTGCATAGGTGGCACACCCAGCCTCTCTGAGGCTGATGGGCATGAAGTAGAGATGCCATGGAGGCTTGCAAGACTGTTGCAGGCTTTATTTCCGCAGTCAGCACAGCATGAGCACCCCATGTTCCCCCTTCCTCCATCTCCACCTCTGGGCTGGCAGGTGCCCGTGAGCGTCACTGTGGCAGATACTGCTTGGGGTCCCCGGGGAAGGGCAGGGCAGGTGCCTGGTTGAAGTGAGCCATGAGGAAGATGCCAACGGTGCCGCACATGAAGAGAGAGGCCATGATGAAGAAGCAGACACGATCGATCACCTGTCCCACCATGATCCACTCGTCGCTCTCCTGACAGTGGCACAAGAAGGGTGAGGGCTGTTCCCCATGAAGATCCCCCTCCCCCCCGCCCTGACTCACGCTGCTGAAGTCATTCTGCTCCCGCGTGGCATTGGCAATGTAGTTGCAGGCATCCACACAGGCGCGGATCTCAGGACCTGCCTCCTCCAGGCTCTGGCAGAAGTCCTGGGTACTGCCACTCTCCAGACCACGTCCTGTGAATAGCAGAGCCAGCACAGCGGGCACCAGCAACCTCTCAGCCACCTGGCATAAAGCCCAACTTCTCAGGGAGGTGCCAACCCCCTGGGGGCACTCACCAATCTTCTCCAGCACGGTTTTCATCAGTCCATCCCTTTCCTTCTGCTTCTCGAAGAGCAGCTCTGTCCGGGCTTTCCAGAGCATGTACTCATCAGCTTTCACCATGAGCCCCAGGGAGCTGCGCCTGCGGATGGCTTGAGGTGGCCCTGGGGTCTCCTCTGGCATGGCCATGCCCAGGTAAGGGGGCAGGAGGTGCAGGAACACCTGGGCACAGTGTCAGCTGTGGGGATCTGTGCCCCTCACACCTCCCAGAGTACCCAGTGGGTGCAACCAGTTTCCCTGGCATTGCATGGAGCACAGTGCGTGGGATGCTGGCACCTGCTGCTCCCCAGGGTTGGGAGTGGCTTGGTGGCACAGTGTGGTCCATTGGGGACTTCTGAGGGCCTTCTCTTTGTGCCAGGATTTGCACTCAGATGAAGGCATGCCTGGCACCTTCTGCGGCAAGGGACATGGCCTTGATCCCCAAATACCCAACCCGTCCCCCCTGTGTAAAGGGCAGGGGGATGATAGCAGGTACCTGGCGCACTCTCTGGGACATGGAGTGAGTGTTGGGTGTTCTCAGGGAGACATTGAGGACAATGACAGCATTCACCACAATCACCACTGTCACCACCATGAGGAAGGTCAGGTATCTGGGGAGGGGGCACAGAGACTCAGTGGGACTGCTGGGTCACAAGCTACAGTCATGCAAGGTCCATCTCAGCATCCTCCTGGGCTGGAAGCTGGTGACTGGCAGTAAAACATGGGCAAGTGGTAGCCCAGTGTCAGCCCCACTTCTGTGCCAGGGTCCTGTCCCTGGACTGCACAGCACCCGAAGACCCTGCTGACACAGTGTGACAACAGGGCTGGCACCCTCATTCCCATGTGTCACTTACTTCCCTATGAGAGGCACAGCCTGGGAGGTCTCAGGCACCTTCTGGGCAATGAGAAACAGGAAGACAGTCTGGGCCAGGAGAACATTGATGGAGACGGTGCATTTCTGCCCACCCGCTGCCAAGAAGGGGGAAGAGAGTTTGGCACAGAGAAGTGCTCTGGGCATTGCCCTCCTTAGGCAAAAAAACCCCACCTGAAACCTGAATTAGACAAGTCCTGCCTTGAGGCTTTAACTATGGGATACCTGAAAATTCACCCCTGGAAACTGCCCCCCCNAATTTCCCCCCGGAAACTGCCCCCCCCCCCCCAGTCCAAATATCACAGGAGTGGGTGAGAGTTGACACTGATGGTCCCCACATACAGAGGGGATGAGGAGCCCTTCCTGGAGCATTGTTGTCCCCTTTCACATCCCCACACACACCATGGGCATGGCCTCAGTGTACCTTTGGCAGGCAGGAAGTAGACGAGCACACCCATGGCAGAGATCAGGACACAGGGCACAATGATGTTGATGATGTAGAAGAGCGGCTTGCGCTGGATGATGAGGTAGAAGATGACCTGCTGGTACTGGATGTCATCTGGGGTGAAGTGCTCTGAGTTGATGATCTTCCGAGCGGGACGGTGCTTGATGGCCCATTCGCCGTTCTCTGCATCGCAATGGTGCCACTTGAGTCCCACTGTCTCCATGGGGACACTGGGGCTCCATCCCTCCAGTCCAGGGAGGGGAAGAAGGGGAGGACTGGTGATGGGCACAAGCCCCACAGGGCACCCAGGCTGCGCACAGTGCTAGAGCCACTTCTGAGGGAGAGGAGCACTGTGGAACGTGCTGTGGTGCCTGGGCAAAATACGCCAAAAAGCAGTTGGAGGGGCAGGCTGGGGATGTATGGGGCACCTTGAACCCTGGGGGCTCCCAGGGCTACAGCTGTGGGGCTGGGCTCCCCCCATCTCCCCGTTTCCACAGTGCCACAGGGGGAAGCCAAGCATGACACTAGGTGACAACACACTACTCTCCCCTGCTCTCCACAGCAGCGATAGATTTTTTCCCAGTCAAGATCGCAACTGAGGCCGGTAATGAAAAAATAAATCTCGCTGCCCGAAAAGCATTTTGTTCCTTCAATATGCAATTAAAATGTGATGGAAAACGTCATTGTTTGGCCATGACAGCTACGTTCCCAGCATCAATCAAACTTGCAGGAGCGGTGCTCTCCGGGAGCGGCTGCCAGGCAGCAAGAGCCCCAAGCAGGGGGGTTAGAAAAACAAATCTCTCCTACACTCCCGCTTCCACTAATAACTTAAGTGCCCATGTAATGGTGGGAGCTGCTAATAGTCCCTGCAGCCCTGCTTTTGGCAGCCACCAGTGTAGCAGCAGACCTATTGGATGTCCCCTGTGGTGGGACACTCTTTTGCTATGGGTGTGGCTGCAGCGTTACCTGTGAAAGCCTCAGGGTCGATGACGATCCACTCCACAGTCTGGCCTTCCTCCACTGTCAGCAGCAGGTTGATTTCGTTGGCACTGTATGTCTGGGACCTGGGGAGGGACGAGGTGGTGGCACAGGCTGGCATGCAGCAGGCTGGATGGACTAAAGGTGCCAGTATGGCACCAGGTCACGCTGGCCACCTCCAGCTCTGCTTTGAGGTGTTTGGCTTGTTCACGGTGCCTACTGCCAAGTGGCAGGGCACAGGTAGGTGGCACTTATCTACCCAGGGACAAGGGAGGGCATCCCACGCTAATCCCCGTGTCCCAGGAGGAGCTGCCATGGTGCCCATGCTCACTGAAAGACCATGGTGCAGTTCTGCCAGTCGAAGGGGAAGTAGGTGACATGGATGACACAGACGCTGCGGTAGATGGCAGGGGGCAGCCAGTAGATGCTGCCATCAGGGGACACCAGCACGTTGGTGTAGAGGGTGATTTCGAATGTCCCGTCGATGCTGGGGGGGAAAGGGTGGGCTCAGCGCCAAACTGTGCCTGGAGGACCAGCTGCCAGCCCTATGTGGGGACATGTCCCCATTGCCCTGTCACCTACTTGTTCTCCAGGACAATGTCGGGCAGCCAGACCATGGTGGAGGGCACCCGCAGCAGCTGGATGTTGTCGTATTCCTCAGGGTCCCAGCGCAGGCGATAATCGGACCATTGCTGGGAGAGGGACAGTGAAGGAGGAGGGGTCATGGAGCTCCCCAAGGTGAAGGAGATTATAAGTTGCCTGTGCTATGCTGCCCATAAAATGGGCTCAGTTGAGGGTGCCCACAAAAGAGGGTGCAGGTTACAGGGCCAGCCCCCATGGGGTGCCACCCTGATGTGCAAACATAGCTGGGTGTGATCCTGCCTGGAGGGGAGGGGTCTCACCATCTCGATCCAGACGTTGGTGGTGAGGGTCTCCTCCCGTTCATTCTGGCAGGGAAGGAAGGAGGGAGATGGCTTTAGTGCCCTGCCTGCTGTCCCACATGTGGGGGTAAATTCTGTCCCACTGGGGGTACCTGGGGGGTGTCTCACCAGGGAGATGAGGTTGGTGAGGGTGAGCTTGAGGGAGACGTCGATGATCTCATCCCCCCGCAGGGCTGGACGCAGTTGCCGGTTGTAGTTGGACATGAGGTTCTGGAGCAGCTTCTCCTCCTGATTCCTGCAGCTCACACCTGCAGAGGGCACATGCCATGGGGACAGCCCGGGGCGGGGACAGTGGGGTCACCGATGCGCCCAAGACCTGATACGTTGAGAGGGGAGGGGCAGGGTGTGCACGGGGAGGGGATGCCCAGGCATGTGTTCCTGTGTGTGCGTGCCCTCTTCTCCATGATCCTGACAGTGCCATCAGAGCCCTGCATGCAAGCAGAGGGTGTGTCCCCCCACATCCTCACCCTGCTCACCCGGGGACCTCTACAGGGCAGGAAAAGGGGACAGCGGGCTGCCAGCACAGGGACAGCCCGGTGGGGCGGTGCCTGGTGCTGTACTCCCCGGGGTGACAAAACCCCGAGTGCAAAGGTGGGGGGTGGCCAGGTGCCCCCCAGGCCTGTCCCTCGGTGAGCAGATCTTACCTGTCAGGGCGCAGAGGACAAGGAGGAGGCCGTGGCCACGCATGGCGGTGCCGTGGGGTGCAGGGGCTGGGGCTCCGCTCAGCCGCCTGTGCCGGTGTGTTCTGGGCCTGGCGCCCGCTGGGACAGGACAGCTGGCCCCTGCCACTGTCAGCTGTTCCCAACAGCCACGGGGGCCGGGAGGGATGGGTGACCACCCACTTCCCCTGCCGGTGGGGTGATGCCAGTTTGCTGGGAAGCTCCTCTGGCATTTTGTACTAGAGGGGTTGGAATTGGGGCAAGGGGCAAAATGAGCTCAGTGCCTTGGGTTCCCCATGTCTGCCACAAAGGGATGCATCTCCTTGCAGTGTGCAGGTGCCCATAGGTTATGGAAAACGAATGCCCCCTTGCCAGCACATCCTGTCCCTGCCATACCAGTGGCTGGCCCCAGAATATAGGGTGGGTAAGGGACAGGAAAGACCAACCACAGCAGCCTAGGGAGTGATGCCCCCCCAGGGGTTCAAATCCCTCTGGTCACTGGGGGAGGGTGTGTGTGTGTGTGTGTGTGTGTGGTGAGATTCCTGGCTCAGTGGAGAGGATGTGACAGCTGTCCTGGGCCACTGCCGGTGGGGGGACGTCAGCTGTGTCCCCTGAAACCAGAGCCCTGGCATCCCACTGCTGAGCCAGGGAAGGAAACACCTCTTTGGGCCCCCAGCCCTGCACTGTGGGATGGGGTGTGCTGGGGGTGCACTGTGGATCTGGCTGGGAGATGATGGGGCAGGGGGGAAATGTGGGCACTGATGGCACCTCTGCCCACTGCAGTGGGTCTGCAGGGGATGGTGCCATGCTGGGGGGGCCATCTCCTTCCCCAGCCCATCCTGCCCCAGATGCCCAGCCCACAGGGGTAGCAGGGCTGGTATCACCACATCCCCTCTGAAAATCACTCCTTCCAGCCACAGCTGAGCTCCACCATAATCAGGAAACCAAACAACACCCATTCCCTGGGTGGACATAACCCTCCCCAACAAACACACAGTGCTCAGGCTGGGCATCATGCCCAGTGGGGGACACCAAGAGCAGCCACCAGTTCAGTCCCCAAGGCAAGAAGTACCCAGCTTTATTTTCCCAAATCAAGACAGGTGGGGGAGAGGCTGGCACATGGGGCCCCCGATCCCCCCCTAGATGAAGCGCTTGTTCTCCTCCCGGTAGTCGTAGGGATCTCCAGCAAAGGGCAGTGGCGGTGGGTGGTTGTAGATGCCCATGAGGAAAATCCAGAGGGTGCCCACCACCAGCGTGGGTGTGATGAGGAAGAGGCACAGGCGGTCCAGAGTCCGGGCTACACGGTTCCAGTTGTCGATCTCCTGGGAAGAGAGCCGGAAGCCAGGCAGTGTGGGGGCACAGTAGGCACAGGGAGCACCCTCTGCCCTCCCCATACCCGTGGCCCCACCTCATTGTAGCTGTTTTCATCCCTCATGTGCTTGACAATGTAGTTGGCATCATCAATGACAGGTTTGATATGCTCATAGGGCTGCTCCTCGCCTGAGTCCATGCCCAGCGGTGCTAAACCTGGGGATGAAGGGGGGCCATGAGATGGGCTCCAAAGGGCTGCCAACCCTGGAGATCCCAACCCCACCACCCTTCCCCATGTTCCCACAGAGGGGCTGTGGCTCACGAGCAGGGGTGACACGGCTGGTCAGCCCATGCCGCTCTGACTGCTTCTCGAACATGAGCTCGCTGCGGGACTTGACGCTGAAATATTCCTCTGCCTTGGCGATGTAGCCGGCAGAGCTGCAGCGCCGGATGCACGGGGCACTTGCTGGGCTCTCAGATGGCTGTGTCATGCCCAGCAGCCGGGGCAGGCTCTCCAGGAAGACCTGGGACACAAGAGCAGGTGTGATGTCCCTTGGCCACCTCCCCAGTGTGCTGCCACCATGTCCCCACTTTCTGCCCACAAACTCCATGTGGCACAGATGCAATGCCAGGGCTGTGCTGTCTCATGCCCTCCGTGGGGCATAGTGTGACCCGTGTACCCACTAGCCCACTGACCCCAGCCCATACCCCACGCACCTCTTTGACCCAGTCAGACATGATGTGGGTGCTGGGGGTGCGGAAGTGGAAGTTGAGGACCACAACGGAGATGATCACCACGGCCGTCACCAGAAGCATGATAAAAAGCAGATACCTGGTAGGGAGCACGGTCTTGGAGCCAGCATTGCCACAGGGGCTGAGCACAGGCAGAGCTGTCCCCTGGCACCACAGGGAGTCCACAATGTCCCCACTGCGCTCAGTGGTACCCAGGACTCACTTGCCAATGAGAGGGATGGCGTGGGAAGTGGCAGGCAGACGCTGGGAGATCAGCAGGAGAAAGACAGACTGGGCCAGGAGCACTGAGATTACCAGGGTCATCTTCTCACCACCTGGAGAACACGTGAGGTCAGAGCAAACCCTGCCCCAGGCACCTTTCCCAGTGTCCCCAGTGCTCAGGTTGCCCTTCCAGTGTCCCACCATACAGCGCCCCAGATAGGGGTTTTCTGTTATGGGAGTACCCCAGGGTCCCACAGGGATATCGTGTGCCCAAGTGCACCACTGCCAGGATGCCTCGCTGGGGTGATGGTGTCCTGCATGGGGATATTCCAGTTCCAGGATGTCCTCATGTTGGACATTGGGGTGTTGTCATGCCCCAGGACCTGGTGCAAGTATGGGACACAGAGGTTCCCCATGGATGTGACTCCCATTCCTGGCACACCTGCCACAGGGCTCACTCACTGTCGGCGGGCAAGTAGAAGACGAGGATGACCATGAAGGCGATGAGGATGCAGGGTATGACAATGTTGATGACATAGAACAGCGGCTTGCGCTTGATGATGAGGTAGAAGGTGATGTCCTGGTGCTCGCTGGTGTCCAGGGGAATGTCAGGGTAGATGTTCTTGCGAGCTGGGCGGTGGATGATTTCCCATTCCCCATTCTCTGCCAGGGCACAGGGAACAGCACACAGCATGGGGGACACCTGCCATGACCATCCTCACCAGCCCCACTAGCACCAGTCTCCCCACTTAGGGCCTGGGTAGCATTCCAAGGTGGGATGAGTGCCAGGGTGCCAAAGCCCTGGGTACTGGGGTTTCTCCATGGCAGGGTACCCCAACTCCAGAGTGCCCCTCTGTCCCTTACAGGGTCCCACTGCCATAGGATGTGGAGGAAAGCAGCGGCATCACCTGTGAAGCCTTCGGGGTCAATGATGATCCACTCCACTGGGTAAGACTTCTCTGTGTCTGGGTCGGTGTCCGTCTTCAAGTGCATGTTGATCTCCAGGGCACTGTATGCCAGCGACCTGGACCACAGCCGGGGGGACAGATAGTGAGGGGCTGTGGACACCCACCACCCAACCCCCTGATCTCCAGCATGATGAATGTTGGCCACCAGGTCACCTGCAGACCCCCGCCTTGCTGTGTCCCAACAGCAAGGAGAGGAGCTGGCAGCAGTAGGTACCACAGGGGGGCTGGGATGCCCACCCTGCTGCCCTGACCCAGCCGCCTGGCACCTGAATCTGAGGGAGCAGTTCTGCCAGTCAAAGGGGAAGAAGTCGACATTGATGAGGCAGGTGCTGCGGAAGATGGCAGGTGGCAGCCAGTAGACGTAGCCCGAGTCATAGATGAGGACATTGCAGTAGTAGGCGACTTCGAAGAGCCCGTCATTGCTGTACCGGGAGGGAGACAAGGTAATGGCAGGGCTGGGAAGGGGCCAGAGAAGCCCTGGGCATGCACTGGGAACAGTTCAGAAGTTTTGGGGGAGGAAACAGAGGCAGAGCTCACTTGTTCTCCAGGACTATCTCAGGCAGCCACAGCATGTCTGGCGGCAGGCGGAGGACCTCGATGTCCCCAAACTCAGACTTGTTCCACTGCAGGCGGTAATCAGTCCAGCCCTGGAAGAGAGAATCCCCAGGTCACCCCCTCACCACACTGGGCCACCCCACGGTGGCACAACTGATGCTGTGACACCTGTCCCTACTCACATGCTCGAGCCATACGTTGGTGGTGAGTGTCTCGTCCACCTCTTTCTGCAACAGCAATGTGGGGCAGTGAGATGCCAGGGTGTCTCCCAACCTGGGACTCCCAACCTTCACCAGGCACGGTTGGGACAGCAGCCTCAGGGCTCCCCCCACCCAGCCAGCCCTGGGGCTGAGGCATGGCTGGGGGGCACCCCACAGTGGGCCCTGCCCACCGGGGCTCACCAGCGAGATGAGGTTGGAGAGGGTGAGGGCCAGGTAGACATCCACAACCTCGTCAGTGGAGACCACAGGGCGCAGCTCTTTGTCATAGCCCTTCTCCTCAAACAGGTAGTGGATGAGCCGCTCCTCGTGGTTCACGCAGAGCCCGCCTGGGGGTGTGGGGTCAGGCAAACCAGGGGGCTCAGGGCTTACTGCGCCCAGTGCCGCCCCCTGGGGATTCTCGGCAAGGGCAGGATAAGAATAGAGGGGAGAGGAGCAGGCCAGCACACTGCATGTCTGTGCTGCACAGGAGAACAGACATGGACATGTAGGGATGACAGACACACAGGAGCACGTGGTCACACATGGTCACGGGACAAGGACGTGGGCACAGACACAGAGGGACACACAGATATGCATCCAGCACAGAGAGGGACATACACACGAGACACTTGGGTACAGACATGGTGGAACTGTGCACACAGGTGGCTGCACACACACAACACACATGGACTCATGGATGTGGACCCAGTGTGTGCAGGGACACGTGGTCAGAGATTCGACGCAGACAGGCACTTACAGGGACACACGGATGCAATTACACTGTGCACTGACAGCACATAGCCCAGGCAGGGACATGGCTCTGGGTGGCACAGTCAGGAAAGAAGCACAGGGGACACACAATGAGTGGACTCTGCCAGGTAATACCCAAAATGCAGCCCTGGGGACCCTGGTGCCCAGTTTAGACACTGCCACCATCATCCCCCACCAACTCCATCAAGGGGCCCCATAACCCCATGGGCACCCCATGCAGCAGAGCAACAGGGCACCCATGCCCCAGACCCCGCTCACCCGACAGCATCAGCGCTCCGAGCAGGGCCAGCTGCTGCAGCAAGTTCCCCATGCGGTGCCTGTGGTGCCCTCAGGCCGTGCCAGGCCCTGGCTGCCTCCCCGCCTGGCCTGGCTGAGCGGATGTCCGGCTGCCGGATGGAGTGGGAGATGGATGGTGCCAGGTGCCGAGGGGGAAGGGTACCGGCACCAGAGAGCCGCTCCCACCCCTGTATTCCAGCCCCCCTACATGCAGGGGAGGCAAGATGGGCAGGCACAGCTGGTCTTGCTGGCCCCACGGGTGTCAGCCCATCACCCTGAGCCTGGGCACCCCAGCATGGCCGGGCACAGGGAGGAGCAGTCCCTTCCCTGCTGCTCAGCAGTCCCAGATGCTGCTCGGAGTGGCAGGGTCCCCACCGCAGGGTCCCCAGGGTACCCACTGATGCCCAATCACCACCCTGCCACCCACCACTGACCCAGGGCACACTCAGCTCCTGCATTGGGAGGTTTCATGTGGCTCCCTGGTTTGAGTCACCAGGGTGAGCACCAGTGCTGTGCTGTGTGGGCAGGAGGGGTTTCTGACCCCTGGGGAGGGGCTGGGGAGTCTGTGCCAGGCTGGGAATGGCAGGAACCAAGGCTGAGGGCATCACTTCAGAGTACAGGGGGGATGGGAAGAGGGGATGCAACAGGATGTCATAGCCCCCTGGGAAGTCCCTGCACTGCCACCTGCTTTGCCAGCACTGTGTGGCACAGCACTCGCTTCACACTCACCGGCTACTGGAAAATAGAGCCCTTCTTTATTGAAAAATAAACCTTCTCTGTACAAATAAATAACAGCTCAGGTGCCTCTGGGGAGGATAGGGTGAGGGTGGGCTGGCCAAGGTGGGGGTCCCAGGAGAGAGAAGGATTGTGATTCCTGGCTGAGATGCTTCAGGTACCCACCAGGGCCCCATTGCCATGGGGAAGTAAGGAAGTGCTGGTAGGGAGAGACTGAGGTACAATTGAGGACAAAAGGGTGGAAGAGCCTAAGACAGGGAGTGGAATGTGTTTGAAGGACATAAGAGACACCTGTCCCAGTGCCCTCTCCCCATGCTGGCACAGTGTTCCAGGGGCATCATTAGGTTTTCAGCGCTTCCAGTGCCAGAGCAACGAGGCCAGGCATGCTGCGGGCCAGCGAGTCACTCTCCAGCCCTACAAGGCCAGTGAAGGCTGTGGGACGACCCCCTACAGTGGCCCGAACCTGCGCCCGGTACAGTCCCTTGGTGTTTTTGGAGCCCAAGTCCACCAGGATCTGCAGGGAGATGACAGCACTGTGAATTCCAGGGGAGCCAGGGGCAGAGTGGGACAGTAGCGGGCTGGGGGATGGCACTGCCTGGCTGCCAGGGTGTGTGGCTTGGAGTGGCAGGATGGGGCGCTCACCTCCTGGAAGGTCATGGCCAGGTCTGTCTCGGGCACTCGCAGCACCCAGGCGTAGAGCTCCCGCACCGCGCCCACCCGCACCGCTGACTCGTTGAGGCCAGGGCAAGCTGCAACCCCAGGGATGGGCAGGAGAGACATGGAGGGGACATCAGGGGTCAATCGTGGGGGTGCCATGCTGCTGCCCACCCCAGGGAGGAGCACCCTTGCTCTGGGACACGAGGGGAGCATGGGCAAAGGGGGGGAATAGAGCCGAAGACTGTCCCACTGAAATGGGACAGCCTTGGGACAAGGGTGCAAGGCTGGGCTTGTCACTGTCCCCATGGTGATAAGTGGCACTACACAGGGTCTGTGGGAGCTTACCTCTGCCCATGCCTGCCTCCTCCTCCTCCTCCTCCTCCACCCTGGGCATCTCTGTGGGCACCAGTTCACGTTTCTCCCTCGGTGCAGGCCCTGCCACCAAGAGAGGTGTGAGACCCCTGGCAGGGATGTGGCCATCGGGCACTGCTTGGGCACAGAGCTGTCTGGCAGAGGGACACCCCACGGCCCCATTGTCCCCAGCCCCTCCAGGCTCATGGGGCTTACGGCTTGGTGGGGGGGTCCCTGCCAGCCCTCCAGATGCCCATCGTGGCTCCATGGCTTCCGGAGTGGTGCCAAGGTCCAACTCTGCCTGCAGCTGGGTGAGGAAGGCTCGTCCCTGTCCCACCATCTCCTCCACTGCATCCTCACCCTGCTGAAGAGAAGAAGGGGACAGAATGGGTGATAGGGCACCCACAGGGCACCGGTGGGCACAGCCAGGTGCATGGTGGCAGAGTGCAGGGCATGGATGGGTTGGTGTCAGACAGGGCATTGGTGACATGCAACTGCTTTGTGGATGTGTGGGGTCAGATCCTAAGCTGCAGGGTGAGACACGTCTGGCTCTGCACTGGTTGGACTGGGAGCACTGGTTTCAGCTGCGGGGGGAGGGGTGAGATGCCCCCTGTGTAGTGGCAAAGTGAGAGATGCCACTTCTGTGGCTGCACAGAGGAAAATGGACCCAAGGGATGTCAGAAGGGGACATGGGAACTGAAGGGCATAGTCACAAGAGGACAGGGGGTCCCCCAGCCTGTCCCCCCTCACATACCTGCAGGAAGAGCTGCGTCTCCCCAGGGAGCTGCTCCCTGTCTGGTGTTGGCACCAGGTGGCTGCCCCCTGCCATAGTCTTCAGAGCCTCCACCCAGTCCTGCAATTGGGGTCCCACAGCCCCAAAGAGCTCTGCAAAGGGGGGCAGCCGCCTGTCGCCCCACCTGGAAGCACAATGGGGCAAGCTCAGACTGGGTGGGCAGTGCCACCCTTTGTATCCCACCTGGGCATGCTGGGGTGTGCCCTGGTTGCAGCAGGAACAGGACCCCAACGCTTCAGGCTGTCCCCAAAAAGTCATGTCAGTGCCCACCAGCGTCTCAACCACCTCCCCAGCCCCTTTAGCTCCTTGTCCCGTAGCCCACCATGCCTCACCCGCTGAGGGGTCTCTGAGGTCCCTCTGCTGTGGGGCTGGAGTATCTCCCTGCCACAGCCAGGCCTGTGTGGCCAAGAAAAGGACAGGAGAGACAAGGGTTAAAGGAGCCCCATTGGGACGCTGATGCTGCAACCACCAGCATAGGGGAGGCTGATGGGACCCCAAGGGGGCATGAGGTGAGAGTACCTGGGGCATCCCTGCGGACACGGGGAGGGAAGAAGCGCCCGTAGATCTTGCTCAGGAGCTGGGGCAGAGTGCGGGTGAGGAAGGAGAAATCAAACTGGTTTCGGATGAAGTCCCCAGCCCGGCGCAGGAGATCCACCAAGGTCTGGGCATAGGAATGCAGCTCTGTTGGCACAGAGGAAGAGATGTGGCCCTGGCTCCACGCCACAAACGGGGTCCGTCCCCACACCCTTGCCCTGGAATGACCCCCGGCTCACCACATTGTCTCGTCCTGGCATGGCAGGTCTCCTCGGCCAGGTGGGCACAGGTGGCCCGGCCCTGGGGTGCCCGGCAGGACCCGGCGTAGAAGGCACAGAGACGGGCACGCTCTGCGGACTGCTGCTCGGGGGGCATCTGCGCCAGGGCCAGCAGGTCGAAGCAGCTCGGTTCTCGTCTGCCAGGGGCAGCTGTGAGGGAATCAGCACTGCCCTGAGTGCTGAAAGCCCCCTGGGCATCTCCGTCCCCCCCGCCACGGTGCAGCCAGTGGCACTCACGGTCCATCTGGACACTCAGCCAGTCCGTGAAGGCAGTGACACGGGTGTATACTCCTGGTTTGCCCCGCTCACCACAGCCATCACCCCACGAGGTGATACCGTAGAGGACAAAGCGGTGCGAAGTAGGGTCCTGGCACGCCAGCGGGCCCCCTGAGTCACCCTGCAGGGGAAATGCCTGTGCATTGGGCTGGGCTGGGAGCCCAACCACGCTGACGGGCTGGGGTATGTGCCCCGTACTGTGTGCCACGAGGGATTTTTGAAGTAGCATGCTGACAGTCCCTCAGGCTTGGTGTTACCTGGCAGGAGTCAATGCCTCCAGACAAATACCCAGCACAGAACATGGCACTGGTGAGCAGGTCCTTGCCCAGGGCACCCCGGCACGTTTCCTGGCTGAGCAGGGGCACCTGAGCCTCCATCACCACGTCGGCTGCTGGTCCCTCTGCCAGGCAAGGCACCCGTTACAGGGTCCCCTGTGCCCGGATATCTCCTTCTCTTTTGCACTCCCCTGCCCTGCCTCGGCGTGCTGGGACTGGGCACCAGACAGGGCACAGAGGGGAACACCCCACGGTGTCTCTTACCTTCGTAGAGGGAGCCCCAGCCCGCGATGTAGCAGGGGGTGCCGGGGCTGGGCTCCGCGGGGCCGCTGGGAAGGCACACGGGGCTGACGGCGGGTGACGGGGCCAGCGGCACGGCCAGCTCCAGCAGCGCCAGGTCCCCGTGAAACGTCTTGGGGTTAAACTGGAAAGAGATGTGGGGGTGTCATTGGGGGGCCCTGGGGCATGCGCAGGGAGGTGAGGGTGGTGCCCACCTCCACCGACCTTAGGGTGAGGCAGGATGCGCCGGACGGGCACTGCCCGCTTGCCCACGCCCGGCTTGCCCAGCTCGTGGTCGCCCACCACCACTGTCCATGCCAGCTCGTTCCGGTTCCTGACGGGGTGGAGGGCAGCCAGTTACAGGGGTGACGGGTGCCACGCCGTGCCCCCCTCTGCAGGGACGTCATCCCCGCGTGGCCGTGCCCGCACCGTACCCGCCAAAGCAGTGTGCCGCGGTGAGGACCCAGGAGCGCCCCACCAGCACCCCTCCGCACATCAGCTCCCCGTGCAGCCGCACCGACACCAGCCAGGGCCAGGAGCCCCGCGGGGCCACGCTGCCGCCCATGATCCGTCCTCGGGGGGCCGTGGCGTTGGCTTGTGGGCCCCCGCGGCGCCCACAGCTCCCTGGGGGACGAAGTCGGGGTAAGGGGGACGTCCTGCAGGCCTGATACTGGGACACCCCCTCTCCCAGGTGGGCACGGGTGGCCGGGGATGGCCGTGGCAGGTGGAGGGGCTGGCGGGGGATGAGGCGCGTCGGGCGCGCTGTCAAGCCTCATCGTGCTCACGGAGGCGAGCGGGCGGAGGGCCGGGGGCACCCCGCAGCCCGGCAGCTGCCGACGCTAACCTCTGCCCCCCGGCCCAGCAGGCAGCCGGGGGCCGGGGGCGCCCGCCGGCGTGATG
>VZTX01015219.1:0-20742 GCA_013400915.1 Pardalotus punctatus
TCCTCAACCCTCGGCATTAAAGTTTTCCCTGGAGAGAAATGCAAGCAGGGCTCGAAGCCACCAGGGAAGCCACCAGGAAATCCACCACGCACTGGGACAGGGCTGTGCTAGCACTGCACTGCACGGCTCCCTGGTGGCCCTGGTGTCCCCAGGGCACATTCCCACGGGAGGGAAGGTGAGAAGAGCAGGGAGCCAAGGCAACCCCGGCTTTCAGCGCAGCTTTACCTCGGCTGGCACGGCCCATGCACATGTTGTCCGGGGTCACCACCTCCTGCTTGATGGAGAAGTAGTCAGTCTGCAGCGAGTCCTGCGCCGGCTCCCGCAGCAGCACCGAGGGGTAATCGCTCTCGTACTTGAGGGACAGCAGCTCCTCCGAGCTGATGGGGTGCAGCGTCTGGTAGGACTCGGTGATGAAGCTGGGCTCGGAGAACTCAGAGGGGGGCACGCACTGGGCGTGCTCGATGCCGTAACCTGGGGGCGCAACAGGAGCTCAGATCCCACCCAAAACCAGCCCCGAGGAACCAGAGCATCCCCTAGCCCCACCCTGAGGCACTGCTTTGGGGAAGGGTTCCAACAGGGACAGAGATGGTGTCTAAAAAATGCAGCAGTTCAGCAAAGTAAGACATCCCCAACCTTCCTCAGTGTGCATTACCCCAAATTCTTCCCAAGGGAGCTGTCAGAGGGAAAAAGCTGGAAAATCCTGGGGAGTGGAGTCTCAGCAAAGGAGATACAGAGCAGAAATGTTTCATTGCTGATTGGGAAAGATGACTCCCTTCCACAGCCACCTCTCCTCGGAGCCAGAGCCGGGAATCCCAATCCACAGAATCCCAGAAAGGTTTGGGTTGGAAGGAACCTTAAAGCTCACCCAGTTCCACCCCTGCCATGGGCAGAAACACCTCCCACTATCCCAGATCGTTCCAACCTGGCCTTGGACACTGCCAGGGATCCAGGGGCAGCCACAGCGGCTCTGGGCACCCTGTGCCAGGGTCTCCCCACCCTCTGAGTAAAGAATTTCTCCCTCACACCTCATATAAATCTCTCCTCTTCAGGTCAGTGGGATTTTTCGCTGGTTCAAAAAATGCCTCCCAGATTTCCAGTGGCCTTAAAGAACATCTCAAAGCAATGGCAATGGGAAGTGCAGGAGTGCAGATTGGTGACTTATCCCTTTCCTTGCTGGGCTCCTCCTCGGCAATCCAGAATTAAGCCTTCTTCCCCCTTTCCCTCCCCTTTTAAAGAGGTTTTTTACAATTCCCAATACTCAGGTGTGCTGAGGTCACTTTCAAGGTCTGCTGAGCTACAGTTTCAGACAAAGAGTGCTTGAAAAATCAGATTTTGGCACTCAAAGCAGCCACCAAAAAGTACAGAAGACTTCCAGATAAACCCCAAACCCTTGGAAAAAATCATCATCACTCTGCACAGTGCAGTCCAATTGTGGTGCAGACAAATCTCTGCTCAGAGGAGCTTCCAGGCATGATAATGGTGATAATTGACACTGCTAATTGAGACTTACTAATGAAGTAGTCTGAGGTGTAGCGGGACTCGGGGTATGCGGTGCTCACTCCGTTTGCTGGGTACGGTTTCACCTCTTCTGCAAAGAGGAAAGGAAGGAAATGTCACCTGAAAGAAGGCACCCAGAGCTGTGACACAGAGAGCCCTGAACTTCTCAAAATCCCCTCCTTGGGTTAAACTGGGACATTCTAAGAACAGAAATGAATTCAGAGCTGAAATTCCATAGAAACCCTGCAGCACGAGTTGTCCTTTGGGAATTCCTGCTGCAGGTATGGAGGAATTTAAACAAAGCCAAGCCAAGCCAACAGCAACCCAACAACTTTCTCAGTCAGGGCTCCAGGTGGATCTGAACTCCCAGCTGCATCATTTCCTTGCTTGCCTCAGGCTTTGTCGCCTCTCGTTCTCCTGGGGGTTCCTGATCACACTTCCATGTGTGAGCTCCTGCAAATACTCCCCACACAAGGACCATTGTTTTCCTGGAAAAGCCCTATTTTTAGACCAGCAGTAGGTGTGTGCAAGGGAATGGGTAACACATCCCAAACCCAGCTCCTCTAACCCCAAATCTACATGAATTCCCAGCCTGTGCAGCACCTGGTGCAGGCACAACATTCCATGTCCAAAACCGCTTTGTCCCCCTGTCCCTGACCCCACTTCTGACACAGCCTCCTCTGTGTATATTTGGGCAGAATGCCAAGTTTCAGCCTTTCCATGGACATAATTCACTGGGAAAGAGCATGAAGCACATAAAAACATGGATTCCCTGCTTCCCGTGGCTTTTTCGGAGCACTTTGCTCCTCCTGGGCTGAGCTGAATCTGCTTTCCCATGTCAGAGCCACCCTGCCCCTACCCTGAGCAGTTTTTCCACAAACACCTGACTCATTCCAGCATGGCATTGTGGGCAGGGATACTGGGATGGGAGATTTTCCTTCCTTTAACCAAAGCAACTCCCCTGGGCAGCTCTGGCCTGGGTTTGTTTCTGCCAAGGCTCCAGAGAAGCCGAGTACAGATAATGCGCGTTTGCCTGTGAGGAGCCTAAATTTGGCCCTTTCCCCCGGGGATTGCAGGCTGGAAAATATTCCCTAACAAAAGGAGGGGTTGTGCAAACACAGAGGACTAATGAGAAGTGCTCTGCTCCTCTCCCCACGGTGTCTGCCAAGGGGCAGGGGGTGACCACAGAGCAGGGGAGAACCTTCGGCTGCGCTTACAGTCAAGTGCCGGGCACTGCTGACTGCTGGTAACTGAGGAGGTTATTTTAGGAAGAAATTTGGAAAAATAAGCCTGAAAATACCCAAATCCACGCAGGGAAAAGGCTCCCATCTGCTGTTTTTAAAGCCTGAGCAGCCTGTGGTGTGTGAGTCACTCTGCACTCCCAGGGGACAGTGTCAGCTCAGGGGACAGCGGGGTCACAGCCTGTCCCAGCGTGACCCCGGGCTGCAGGAACAGGTAGAGCCAAACATTTTGGGGTTAAGCACCATTCCAGCACCAACACCCCCAGTGATGACAGTGGGGAAGATGGAGAGACAAGTTGGAGCCTGGGTTGAGCCTGGAGACCCTTGGATCTCTTCCCACACAACACCCAGGTGCAGGGGCAGACCCCCAGCTCCTCCTGCCTGGGGAGAGCCGTGACAGGGACAGCTCTGCTCTGTTGGTGCAGCTCCAGCAGAGCCCAGCCCTGCTCAGGGCTGGAGATGAGCTCCCAGCAGCACGAGCCCCAGGACTCACAGAGAACAGAACCCAGTCCTGGGGGTGAGGCTGGTTCTGTCTCGGAAGCTCTGTGTTGCTCTCTGAAAACCTCACTGGCAAATGTGTTCAGAGCCCACCAGAGGAGCGAGGGCCCTGCTCGTGCCAGAGTGACAAAGTCACCAGTGGAACCAAACAAAATCACCAGTGAAACCAAAGTCACCAGTGGAACCAAACAAAGTCACCAGTGAAACCAAACAGAGAACAGAGATTTCTGGGTTCCCAGCGTGGAGACACAGAAATTCTGCTTTATTCTTTTCCAGGCTTTAGGAAGAAGTTGCAGCAGGCACAAAGATTTCCAGCTTCTTTGTAAAAGCTCCTCCCTATTCCAGACCTTTTGTGCCATCAATACTGCAGTGTTGGAATACCCCCATGTCTGTCTGGAAATGATTCCCACTTTGCCATGAATTTACAGCATCAAGTTCCTCTCCATATGTGGGGAATCTGCAGGAGGGAGGTGCAAACCCAGCCCTGGTGCCTCAGTCAGTACCTGTAGCACTTCCCACCCTCTCCAGCAGCCCAAAAAATTACAGAATTACAGAATCCAAGGATGGGTTGGGTTGGAAAGAACCTCGAAGACCACCTATTCCCAGCCAAGGGCAGGGACACCGAGGAAGAAGGGCTGTAGGAAGGTGCAGCAATGGCTCATTGCAAGGAGAAATTGAGCTGACCACAAGGTTTGGCTTTGTTTGGTTAAACTGCTCGGTGTTGAGCCAAGCACTCCATGAAAAATATGCAAAACAAAAGGGACACACCAGATTTAGAGCCCAAGAGCAGGAAAACAGCCTGGCCTGCCCAGAGCCTGGGAAGGGCTGTGTTTACCTTCTGCAAACCACAGGTAGCAGTAAAATTAGTAATGGGCAATTAGCATCCATTTGTCAATGGTTTCCTGGAAGGAATAACTGTGCTCCCCCTCCCCTTCCTGCCACCAGGGTCAGTAGGACAGCACAGGGGACATTCCAGGAAAGCAAATCGCTCTGCACAGAAAGGAGCTGGAAAAAGAGCCCAGGTGTGCTGCAGCTCCTGCCTGTAGCTCAGGTAGAGGTGTTCAGCTTCTTACCTGCTCCTGAGAAACCATCCCAGTGTTCCTGGGCCTCCAGACAGGGAAAATCAACACCCAAAATCAAAATGTGTCCCCCCCAGTCACTGAAAATTAATGCTCTTGGATGCTGTCACGCAGGGAATGGCTTCTCCTCCCAAAAATGCCTTTCTTGGGACATGAAACACCCTTTTCTGGGGACATGGAACAAAGCAAAGCGGCTTCCAATCGCCACTGGGAAATTCGGGAAGGATTTTGGCTGTATTCCTGTACCCAGTTCCAATGGAGGAAATAGTAAAATTCACAACAGGAGCTGAACAGGCTGAGGAAAAATACTTTGGAAAATCCCACCATGGATTCCAGGCAGGCAGAGCGTCCCTGCCCACTGGGGATTCCTGCCAAGCAGCCGGCACAAACACTCTGCCTCTTTCAAGCACTGCCAGCATTCGCCTTGCCCGCTGCTGTTGGGATGCCCATTTGGAATGCTGCTGAAAAGCTGGGCTTTGGAAGATGTTTTTCCTGGGATTCCAGCTCCAGGCGAACACCTCCTGCTTTATGGAAAGCCCCAGATCAGGCTGGCCAGGATGGTGTGAATTATTCACACGGGAGGCTCCGGGACTCACCTTTCTGCAGGATCTCCAGGTGTTCCCAGAGGATATCTCCCACAAAGTCAGGCGCCAGCTCCAGGAAGCACTCCTTGCCCAGGGCACAGAGGGCAGCTCCGTTCATGCAGAACTTCTGGAAATCCACTTCCTTCAGGCTGAACTCGTTCACGGCCCACATCACCCAGTCCCGCACGTGCGTCTCCGTCCACTGCTGGGGGTCTGCAGAGGGATCCAGCAGTGAGCGCCCACAGGCAGTTTTCCCAGGAAAACAGGGCACAAACAGTGCTCCAGCTGCCCTGCACCAGCACAGCCTGATCCCATGGAGGTTGGCAGCCCGCTGGCATCGGAGTGTGAGGAACACCATGCCCAGCTTGGATCAGCCCTAATGCAGATGCATTTCATCCAAGGAATGAGCTTTGGGCTTGTTTGGGACTTCTAAAAATCCCATCACTTCTCTGTCCTGCTTCTCCCACCCATTTCTCCAATTTCCTTGGTTTCTCCCTGTCACCATCCTGTGGTAAAGGGTCCCTGCTGCTTCTCCATATAGTGGAGGTGACTTGCCCACATTTTTCCCAGATGAAGCTTCCAAGAAATTTCAGGTGGTATTCCAAAGGCAATACCGCCTGAGGAGAACCACCAGAGGAGAGGGCAGACAGGGGGAATCCTGGGCAGCCTGGCAGGAGGACACAATCCCCGTGGATACCACGGCTGCTCACCGGGAGGCCATGCCTTACCTTTGGGAATTCCCAGCCGCTGCTGCTCCTTGGCAAAGCCGCTGAACGTGGCTTTCAATGCCTGGGACATCATTTCTTTGCTGCTGGGGGTCAATAAAGGCACATCCGCACATTCCATGTCTGAAAGAAGCAGGAGAGAAACAGGGCCATGAGGACTGGGACTGGCAAAGATGACAGGGAACGCTGGTCAGGTGCACGTGTGTCCCTGCACTCCTGGAACGTGCTGTTGGATGATGACATCAAGGCCTTTCCAGACATCAGCCTGCTGAGCTTCAGCATTCCAGGTGTGTCCAGAGCTCTGGAGCCTGGGAAATGCTTCAGCAGCTCCAGGCACCAAGGAAGGCAAAGAGTCCTACAGCAGGGTAAGCAAGAAAGAGGGAGAAAAGCATCCCTGAATTACCCGTCCATCATCCCAGTCCAAAGAAAAGCAAGGATAAAATAAAGAATCCTAGAAAATACTTTATCCTAGAAAATTCTTCCCTGTGAGGGTGGTGAGGCCTGGGCACAGATTGTTCAGAGAAGCTGTGGCTGCCCCTGAATCCCTGGGAGTGTCCAAGGCCAGAGTGGAACAACCTGGGATAGTGAAGGCATCCCTGCCCATGGCAGGGGTGTGGAATGGGATGAGCTTGAAGGTCCCTTCCATCCCAAACCATTCCATGATTCTATGACTCCTGAAAAAGTGATGTGACAGCAGGCTGAGACAGGATGGAGAAGCAACAGAAAACCCATTTGAGGGGGGAAGGAAAACAAAGAGCTGGAAAATCCCAGATTAGCCCAGAGTTACATCATGCACATCCATGGCACGGAGTGATGGGTGAGTCACGGACAACGCCAGCCATCCCATGGGACAGCGGGGCCAAGCCAAGAGTCAGGCCTGGAGTAAATTCTGATGAGGAGTAAACTTCTTCCTTTCTGTTTTTTAATTCCTTTTTCTAATTTATTTGGAACGAGGCGCATCTTTGTAGCCAAGGAGTCTCACAAACAAAAGCAACCATTTGAGGCAAAAAATCTGAATAAAGGTTTGGGTCTTTTTCCTGTACTTTCAGTATTCCTGAAAAACATCTGTGATGGAGAAGGAAAGTCTCAAACAACCACCATCCCAAAAACTGCACTTGGTTGGCCTCCCATGGAAATCTTCCACCTGAGGGTGGCTTAGTGCTGCAGCCTCGTGGAAATATTTCCATGAAAACACAGGGGAAAAATGACACCATGGGCAAAGCCTTTGGTGTTCTCATGAATATCTGGATACAGACATCAAAAATCAAAGAATTCCCTGTCTTGTGGAAACTCAGCCACCGCAGTTTTCCATCACTCCAAGTTCGTTAAGCTCCTGACTTAATAAACATTTAAACCTGCAAAATGCTGCTGAGGGTTTGTTCCAGGCAGTGTTGGTGTATCCCTGATAAAATATGGAGTCAGGGAGGGAAACAGAGCTGCAGTCACTGGGAAATGTGAGCCCAGCAGCTTCCCAGTCTGCCCCAGGCTGGAATTCCTGCTATACTCCAGTCCTCCCCAGCCAAACTCATGGGCATCACTCAAAGACCAACCAACCCAATGGTGGGGTTTTTTCCGAGTGGGAATCTGGAGGTTAGGTCAATAGAATTCCAGGGCAGTGGTGGAGTCACCATCCCTGGATGTTCAAATACCATGTGGATGTGGCACTTGGGGACATGGGTCGGTGGGGAATGGTTGGACTCCATGACTGAAGGACCTTCCCAACCTAAACGATCCCGTGATTCCATGGATAAACTTCCCCATCCAGCTCTGCAGCACAGGGTGAGGGTGACAAGGCTGCAAAGCATCCCCAAATCATCCTCTGGACGCACCCAAGGCAATTCCGCTGCCAGGCCAAACAGAGCAACTTCTCTGTCCCCTCTTCTGCCCCTTCCACCTCTCAGTCCTAATTCAAAAATTCCCCTTTCCCTTTGCACCTCCTTCACCCAAGTCCCCACAGCTCTCAGGGAATGCTTGGCAGACTCTTGGCTCAGGTAAGAGCAGCGGAATTCCGGACATGGAGTCTCTTAGGACACAATTCCTGCCCTCAGCCCATCACATGAATCCAGGATTGCCTTCAGTGGCAGGATCAGGACCTTCGAAAGCAAATCCCACATCCAAGGGCTATTTGGCAAATTACATTTCATTATTTACTGGATTTGGCCGGAGTGGGCGTGGAAAATGAGCAGCCACCGTCACTATCTCTGTTCCCCATCTGCTGCTTGAGATAACACCGGGAGAAAGTGGCTCTGTGCCCCTTTCCCTTCATCCTCAAGTTACATTTGAATGCTCTGCTCTCCCTGCTCTGTGGTCACAGGGACCACCCAGGAATCTGCTCCCTCCGCCTGCCTCAGCGGCAGCTCCCTGCTCCTGCCTGCTCTGGGAAGATGAGTCAGAGCCAGAAAACGATTCTAACCCCAATTTTAACACTGAATCACCCGTGAAAACCTGTGTGGAGGTGACCTCCATAGCCGAGCCGCCGAGAGCAGGGTGACAAATGGTATTTTTATCTCTGCAATAGAGAGGGCCCATCCCTGATCCTGCTGTTTTGTCCTGCACAATCCGTGGGGTTGGCTTTTGCACAAACCCAGCAAATCAATTTTTCAGTAGCAGGGGGATAAGGTTTTGGTTTAGGAAGGTGAATGCTGAGCTCTGCACAAACAACCTGTCAGAACAGGGGAGACTTAAAAGCGATTCCCAGGGAGAGGTCACAGAGAAGCAAACAGTCTGTTCTCAAATAAAAAAAAAAAAAATATCCATGCCAGAGGAGGGTTTAAATTTAAACACCCAAATCAACCCAAATGTGCATTTCAAGGCTTCTGCAAAATATGTTGTGCTCGGCAGATTTAGGACTGAAACATCATCCGCTTTTTTCCTGTGAGGTCACAGGACTTGTTCATATTTCTGCCGAGGACAAAGCAGCCCCAAAGCCCCGAGCCTGCAGAAGCCTTGGTGGGGTCAGCAGTGTCCCAGAGCTGCGGAAAACTCACCCAGGGAAAACTGAATGCGTGTGTGTGAAAGCTCTGCAGATGTGTTTGGGGACAACGAGAGAAGGATGGGGTGGATGGACAGTTTTTACCCTAAATTCTGCTTCTGCTGCTGTGTGATACTGAATTTACCTGAATGTTGGGGGTTTTACGTGCGGGGAGCACGGTGGGCTTTACCCAGCTCTGTGCAGGGCCAGCAGTCAGACTCAGCGATCCCTGTGAATCCCTTCCACCCTGGAATATCCTACAATTCTGTGAACTTTGCTGGGTGCAGGGAAATTCCTTCCCACAGAGGCAAACCCAGCCCTGGCAATGTCCTCCAGCCCTTCGCCTTCAGTTTGGGATGCCTAAAGGTCAGAGCCAAGCAGAGTTTCGGGAACAAAAGCAACAAGCCCGGCTTAGCTGCCCCGGTATCAGCTTTCAGTGCCATCTGAAACCCGTTTGCAAGATTTTAATCAAACCTTGCACCAATCAAGCCTCTCCTTTAGTGCTGCCCACAGAGCACACTGCAGGGGCTGGGGTGGGAGCCAGCACTGAGCCCAGCTGTTCCACCTAAACCCACTTTAGGAATGCCAGGGCTTTAATCCCAAAAGCAAGCGCAGCAGCAGGGACCAGGCTGGGATTTCTGGCTGGTTTTTACGAGCCCATCAAAGCCCCCCTGACACGGCTGCCACGTGCACTCGGCTGCCTGGATGCCATGTCCTTGTCCTGCGCCGACGGAGCCGCCTTTGATTTCCCTCCTGGGAGAGCAGGCAGGGTGTTATGGTTTGAGTTTTAAACACTGCCAGGAATTGCAGTCACCCTGGAGAATTCTGTCAGCAGCATCTGCAGCATCTGCAGAGCAGAGATGCAGAATTTGCCTCGCACAGGGCAGGCACGGGGACAGCTTTTATCTGGCTGCAGCTTTCCAAGGCAAAGAGGGGTCTGGGGGATCCATGGCTTCTTCAAACCAGGCACCCCCAGCTCCCTGACACCCCTGGGGATGGAACTTCAGAAAGGCAGGAGGATAGAACACCCCAACATCGCCCTGGACGGGTTCTGTGCTAAGGGGGACCTGCCCAGACCCCCCAGCCAGGGCCATGCGGAGCCTGAGAGAAAACCAAAGCAAAGAGGCCAAGATCACCAAGTTCATCTCCCAGCCGAATTCCCACTCTGCTCCCACCAGGCCCTGCATGTGTAAACTATTTCCACACGTCTGATCTTTTTAAAGGACTAGGATTTACAAACTTTAGGGATTTTGACCTTAAAACGCACAGAACTCCTCTGCATGCCAAGGCATTCGCAGCCGATTGCAGAAGGAAAATAAATGGCAGACAGGGGAAAAAGGATGCTCTGAGCAGAAGGACGGGAGCAGTCATTTTTCAGCCGAGTTTCCACTCCGGGTCAGTGACTCCTCCAAGCTCCCCTCGGCCACTCACTTTTTTTTCCATCAGAGCCCCAGTGTGTCCCTATCTGGGGTTTCACCCAGTAGCTGCTGGAAATGGATGTGGGGAGGGTCAGAGCGGAGCCACCTGACCCCACAGCCACCTCCTGACCCTGCCCTGATGGATGGATGGACACCAAGGGCAGGACACCAAGATCTGCTCAGCCTCCCCTTCCCAGGCCCGGAGCACATGGAAATCATGGAGATTCCAGGCCTTTGGGTGGCTTGGCAGAGGCACAGGGACAAGGGGGAATGGCTTTAAAATGAGACAGGGTAGATTCAGATTTTATTTAAATTAGATTTTAGTAAGAAATCTTTCCCTGTCAGGGTGGGGAGGCCCTGGCACAGGGTGCCCAGAGCAGCTGGGGCTGCCCCTGGATCCCTGGCAGTGCCCAAGGCCAGGTTGGACAGGGCTGGGAGCAGCCTGGGACAGTGGGAGGTGTCCCTGCCCATGGCAGGGGTGGAACAAGATCAGCTTTAAGGTCCCTTCCAACCAAAACCATTCCAAGATTCCATGATTAATTTTGGGAGAAGATGCACGTTGGTTTCAAATGAGATCATTTGCAGACCTGTGCATCCAAGGGCTCCATGAACTCAAAACCCTCGATCCTTGAGCCCTGAGCCGGCTGAGATCCCCCCGGAGCGCCCATCCCAGCCCCCTGGCACTGCCCACGCTCCAGGATGTCCCCCCACTGCTGGATGAGGATGGAGCAGGAGTTTCCCAGAGGCTCTGCAGGGGTTGGCAGGGCTTTGCTCTCCCACCCTCTTCCCACGTGCCCACAGTGAGTCCGCAGCCACCGAGCCCACAATTCCCCCCTCCAGCCCACACCGAGCTCTTCTCCCTGAGCCCCCTCTGTCCCAGCCTTCCCCAGGATCCAAACCGGGGCAGAGCTGGAGCCGGGGGAAGCTGGAGCACAGATTTCCCAACGTCCCCCAGCTGGGAGGGTTCAGCAGCCGAGAACCTTTCTCAGGATCAGAGGAGGCTGAGGAGAGGGGGGCCGGGAGCCGAGACCCTTCCCACGCTCCCCAGCGAGGCCGCCCAGGCACCGCGTCCCCACCACGTCCCCACTGCGTCCCCACGTCCCCAGCTCGGGTTTCCAGCGCCCCCAGGCACCTCCAGCCCCTCGGGCAGCTCTGCCTTTCCCAGGTGCCCCCCGGCCCGGAGCAGGGACACCCAGGCAAACAACCCCGGCTGAGCCCCCTGTTATTTAGGCAGGATTAGGCAAAAATTTGTGTGCACTTTTGAACTGTTTTCACAAGCGCTGCCTCTCACTCCCACGCAGGAAGCAGGAGAGGAGCCGGCCTGTTCCAATTAGGGCTCCTTGGACCCAAAGGGCAGCGAGATTCGAGGGGGGGAAAGGGAAAGTGGGACAGAAAGACGGAAAAAAGGGACCAGAAGGAAATCTGGATGGGGAGGAGGGTTGAGCACAGCGAGAGGTGTGTGCTAGGGCTGTGGGGATGGGATGGGAGCAGAGAGGAGGAGATTTGGGTCCCCTTCCTGTGGCAACTCACCAGAGACCGGCCCTGCTTCCCTCTGCAAGGACGGCACAAAAGGTGCAGACATTTGCTATTTTAATTTAAAATAAATATATTTCTTTAAAAAAAAAAGCAAAAGAAGTCTTTTTTTTTCCTCCTTCAAGCAGTGAAAAATAAATACTCTGAGATGAAAGCTGGGCTTCAAGAGAAAAACAAGAGAGGAAACCAAAAGCCCACACTGCTTAGCGTTGCAGAAAGCCCAACAAAGCCGGCTTTTTTCCGGCCCTCAGCAGCTTTCTTAGGGAGATGTGGTGTGCCATGGGGGCCAGCTCTTCCCCTAAAAAATGGGCCTGAACATTGTCCTCCCTTAACACAGATAGAAGTATTTCTTCCCAAATTTGGGCTCTCAGCACCTGGAGCACCAGAGGGGAAGGCTCAGCTGCAGGTGAGGAGTTGGGATGCTCTGCTTGGCCCCAGGGTTCGGGGTTCAGCCCCGTGTCCCATGGACACCCCTGCCTTGGAGGGTGCTTTCCCTGAGGAAACCTGGACACAGCGCAGCCCCAGGGCGAGGGAGGGCTGGGTTTGGCTCTGGGGGTCTCACAGCTGGCGAGCAGCCAGGCCAGGGAGGGGATTCTGCAGCCACCGTCAGTCACAGCCCACAGCCTGCCCTGCTCAGGCTCCTGCTCCTTCTGCTCCCTCTCCCCGCTTTACAGGGTGGGCGTTGGATGGAATCCTGGGAAAGCAGCGTCCCTGAGAGTCCCAGGAGCTCGCAGGGGAGCAGCCTGGGGGGCAGCTCGCTGCACCCCCGACTGTTGTGGGAGAGAGGAGGGAACGAAGTGCTAGAGAAAGGCCAGGGCTGAAGCTGGGCTAAACCACAGCCCTGAGTCAACGCCCGCTGCCATTATGGGAAAGCTCCCTGAGCTCAGCAGGGCCAGGGCCCACAGCTCCTCTTCCTGCAGCAGCTCAGGGGCTTCCCTTGGCTGGGGATTTGCCCCACCCTCCCCATTTCAGCTGCTGGAAGGAACACACATGGGTAAAGCAAACGCTGCGGAGATGCAGCCACCCCTGAGGGTGGAGAATGTGGCCATGGTTTAACAGTGCTCATCAGAACCATCAGAGCAGTCAGAAACAAGATTGGTCATAATCGAATTCCATCACTGCTGTCCAGAGAAGCCGTGGCTGCCCCATTGCTGGAAGCTTCCAAGGCCAGGTTGGACAGGGCTTGGAGCACCCTGGGATGGTGGAAGGTGCTCATGGAATGAGATGGGCTTTAAGGTCCCTCCCAACCCAAACCCTTCAGGGCTCTGAGATGAGGTGCTCCAAGGCAGGGGTGGCTCAGCTCCAGCACCACCCTCAGCTCAGCACGAGGCCCTCCCGCTGCTGAATCAGCTCTGAACGGCCCCTGAAGTCCCTTTAGATTTGACAGCATCACAATGAAAACTCCCACCAGACTTTTCCGAGCCCGCTGGCCTGAGGGCAGAGTCCAGGTCCATCAAACCCCTGGGGAGGCTCCAGGCTGGAGACAGCCGGGCCAGGAGACTGCAGCCGGCAAGGAGCAACCTCCACCCCCCGAACCCCTCCTGCTCAGGAGGCGAAGCCCCTCTTGCAATCCTCCCACCCTGAACGCCCTCCACCCTCCCTCCTTCCCAAGGGAACACCACGGGAGCGGCGTCCCCTCCGAGCCAGGATTAGCACCTCACTTCCAGGCTGGGATCGCTCCTCAGCAGGGCTGGGAGGACCCTCCCAGACTGCCGCAAACCTGTAAGCCGTGCTTCCCCCGGGATAATCGCCCTAATCCCTGCTAACCGCGCCGCTAAAGAGCTCTAATCCCCGGGCACGGGCACACGCGCGCTCCCGGGGCTTGGGAAAGGCTGTAATGGACACCCAGCCCTGCTGGAAGCAGGTCAAGTGGGACCAGCCAGCCCAGGGCACGCTGCTCCACCTCCGGGAGATGCTCCTTCAACCGGACCCGGCTCCTCACACCCCGCAGAGCTCGGATTGCTCAACGGCAATGGCAGTAAAAAAGGGGGGAAAGCCCTGCCAAGCCCCAGCGCTCGGCACCGAGCAAACAGCCAGAGATATTCCCGTGCTGCTGGCACAGAGCCCGAGGTGTTCGCGGGGTCACGCCTGCCACCAGAAGCCGCTTGAAATTCCTCGCTCTCCCCGGGCAGGGCTGGGAGCCCTCAGTCCCAGACGTGCCCCGGGAGGCTCCCACGGCTGCCCGGGCTCAGCCTGAGCCCCCCCAGAGCTGGGCTCCGGCACTCAGGGAGGACGCGGGGCTCCGGGTCAGACACACCCACCATCCAGGAGAGCTCACATTCCCTTCAGCCAGTTTAAACCCAGGAATTCTGCTGTCCTCGCCTCAGGTCTCTGGCATCTCTGATGAAGAAGGGATGGGACTGGAGGGCTTGTCCCAAGAGAAGGAGGAACCCATCCCTGAGCCCATCCCAGAACCCTGACATGGATTTTTCCTGGGTTGCAGAAGCACCCAAGGGATGCCCCCAAGGGACTCCTGTGATCACCCCCGAGCAGTTCAGATGGAGCATTTCCCCATCCGTCCAAACAAACCCTCACACTCTTGTCCAGATATTCATCTCCCTGTCCTTCATCATCCAGGAACAGGGACAGACATAAAGGGGATTCAGCTCCAACACCTCCAGCTGCTCCTGCAGGCTGGGGCTGCCAAACCACACACCAGAGTCTCCCAGCCAGGGAGAGCAGGGATGTAGCAAGGCCAGGTTGAGGATAATTGGCAGAACATCGTGCGGGGAAGATGCTGTCAGGATGGGAAGTGTGAAAAGGGAAGGCTGAGATCTCTTGGCAGGGCTGTCCCCTCCCAGCAGGAGAAGGGCCAAGGAACCTTCACTTAAGCTGAGCTCTTTCATCACCCACAAAAGGATCCCAACCCTCTAAGCCGGCTCAAACACACCTGAAGAACAAACTGTGCCAGCACACTTTGTGAGCAGCCACACGTGACGTCACAGCTCAGGATGTTTTCATCCCACAACCCCCGATGATCCATGTGGAATGACTCCATGGCCTGGATAGAACCCCATTATTTGCGCTGCCCGTCACCAGGACACACCACATTTGCAGAGATGTCCCTGCTGCTGGGAAATCACCAGTCCTAAAAGGAGCTTCAGTTTTCCTTGCCTTGGGATCAGACACAGAGCTGCTCAGCCAAACGCCTCCAATCTGTCTGTCCCGAGGAATTCCCCAGCCCTGCCTTGGTTTCCCTTCACAGACTGATCCCTCTGTGTCCTGGCCCCAGCCCCTGCCCCCGGGCCGAGCCAAGGCTGCGTCACGCCAGACACGAGGGCAGCACATGGCAGGACAGTGGCAGTCCCCGGGGCTGGGATGATGTTCAACCCCCCAGATATGTCCGTCCACATCAAAGCCTCTCTGCTCCGCTCACCAGCTCCCATTCATCCTCCAGGAATGTTTGTCAGAGCTGCAAGAGCTGGACCTGCTATGGAGACGTGGTGTCCATGCAGTCGTGAGTGGAAGGTCCCCAGGGATATTCCTACGGCTTCCTCAAGCCCCGCATATCCCCACGGGATGCCGCCAGCACGAAGGCGGTGATGCGGGAGGATCAGAGGATGACGAGGAGGGAGCTCGGTCACCTCCGCTCGCTGCCGCGGGCGCCGGGCGCTGGGCGAGCCCTGCGCCGCTCGGCAGCTGCAGATTCCTGCCCGTCCCACCCCCTCCTCCGCAGCCTTCCCGCCACCCCTTCCCCGCAGGGCACTGCCAGCCAGACAGCCCAGATTGCTCCATGGCAGCTGCAAGCCGCAGCGCAGCGCATCGCGTCCCCCCGGCCCGCACGGGGGTCGCGGCTGCCGTGCCCCTTCTCCCCTGCTCTCCCCCAGCCTTTGACGGCTTCTCTTTTTGTCCACGCGTCTGGGAGCGCTTCGGAGCTGCCCGGGAAGCGCAGGCAGCACCCCGGGAGTGTGTGCAGAGGGGGAGGAAGAGGAGGAGCTCAAGAGCTGCTCCCTGCCCTCACCTGTGACCATCAGCTCCCCACGTCCCCCCTCGCCCCTCTGCGCCCAGGGAAGTGTCAGTGCACACCAGGACTCCAGGGCTGCCCTCCCTTATCAGCCCGAGCTGTCCCGATGCCAGTTGCAGTTTCCAAAGGCGGAGAGGGAAGATTAGGATATTTAGCTTTGAAATCAAACAAATAATTGCACAGGCTTTCTGCAAACAGATCAGGGTTGGGAGGTCAGAGAGCAGCTGCTAAATCTCAGCACTGTTTGCTCTGCCTAAATAATATTAGACCGAGGATAATCAATCATTTTAATCAACAAAATTATTTATAACTCCTTAAAGCAAACAGTCAAGTCTGCCAGCAGCTGCCAAGAGCTGGCAGGTAACGATCTGCATGTCGGCAATTCCCCTGTGCCGGCTATGGACGGACTCCTCTGCATCCCTGGATTTACTCCCCTGAGGATTCACCCTCGCAGGTGCCCCGAGCTCTCCTCTCTGAGCGTGTCCCTGGCCAAGGCTCACAGACACACACTCAGCACCACTCAAACACACTCAAACACAATCACACATTCAAACTCACACTCAACACCATTCAAACACACTCAAACACACTCACACATTCAAACTCACACTCAAGCACACACTCAAGCACACACTCAAGCACACACTCAAGCACACACTCAAGCACACACTCAAGCACACACTCAAGCACACACTCAAGCACACACTCAAACACACACTCAAACACACATTCAAACTCACTCAAACACATTCAAACTCACACTCAAGCACACACTCAAGCACACACTCAAACACACGCTCAAACACACACTCAAACACACTCAGCACACTCAGAACACACACTCAAACACACACTCAACACCACTCAATCTCACACTCAAACACAACTGAACACACACTCAAACACACACTCAACACCACTCAAACATACACTCAAACACACATTCAAACTCACTCAAACACATTCAAACTCACACCCAAACTCACACTCAAACACACACAGCACACACTCAAACACACTGAAACACACACTCAAACACACACAAACTCACACTGAAACACACACTCAAACTCACTCAACACACACTCAAACACACACCCAGCACACACTCAAACTCACACTCAAACACACACAAATACACCCAGCAGCCCCTGTGCAGTGAGCCCCATCCCAGGGCAGCTCAGCAGTCACCACCTGCTCCAAGCACCTTCCCCACCTGCTCCAAGCACCTTCCCCACCTGCTCCAAGCACCTTTCCCACCTGCTCCAGGCACCTTTCCCACCTGCTCCAAGCACCTTTCCCACCTGCTCCAGGCACCTTCCCCACCTGCTCCAGGCACCTTCCCCACCTGCTCCAAGCACCTTCCCAAGCTGCCTCTCCCAGCACAGCAGCATCTCCCAGGAGGGGAGGCAGAACCAGCTGGACAGGAGAGGCAAAAGGTGCTCCCTCTGCTCTGCCTCCTGAGCCAGCCCATCTCCTCAGCTCTCCTCAGGGCTGTGACTGCTGATGCCACCAGATGACACCTCCAGGGGCACCACTCGTGCCCCCAGCCTGGGACAGGCCCTGCACAGCAGCAGATGATCCCGGCAGCCACAACAGGACAGGAGCATTTTCCTGGCTGAGCTGGAAGCTGTGCAAGCCAAGGGATCACTGCGGGAAGAGAACTGGGGTCAGATTCCCATCTGGGACCTGGAGGGAACCAGGGACAAGGCCATCCCTGGATGCTCCTGCCAACCCAACCATTTCACCTCCTGCCCCCGTCCAAGCTCAGCTCCCCCAGTGATGGAGGCCAGGAAGGGGCCTGGGAGAAACCTGGGAACCAAAGCTCTGCAGCCCACGCCAGCCTCAGGAAGAGCGGTGCCAAAGCAATTTCATTTCACAACTTCCCAGGAACAATTCTGGTATTATTCATTTTTAAGCAGACAAGAACGCAAACAAAGGGGATTTTCCAGGAGAGCCCCAAGATTAATCCTCTCCATCCCAGGCTGTGCACAGGGCTCCTGGGCTTTGCCCAGATGTGTTACACCACGCAACATCCAGGTTTCCAGTTTCCTCAGGCACAGGAGCGAGGGTTTTCCCAATCGACCCCAGGAAGCTCTTCTTTTCCAGCTCCTGCTTCTAGGAAACTTCCCACCAGGGAAGGGACCAGCGCAGGGATTGGGCCAGACCAAGCTCTGGGAAGATAAAGGTGGGAGTGAGCTGGGGAAGGCAGCCAAAGAGGAGCTGGGCTGCCCCATCAGCCTCAGTCATCCCCATCCCAGAGCCAAGCGCTGTCCAGGATGGGATTATGTCACCTCCTGGCCTCAGCCGGGAAGAGTGAAGGGCAGGCAGGGATAAATCCAAGCGCCTGGAGGTGCTCGGATCTGCCCAGAGGAAGCCTGAGCTTGGAAACCTCGGTGAGGGTTGGGGGAGAGAGGCTGGGACACTCCCAGGCCTCGCATCCACCCCGCGCAGCATCCGGAAGCTATTAAGGAATTACAGCCTCCCTGGCCCCGAGCCCTCCTCAGCAGAAGTGCCTGGGAGCAGATGGTGAAAGGGCTGATTGAATTCGGCTGCTCGGGCCAAGAGGCTCTTTAGGAGAGACTCAGTGGAGGAGGGGGTGGAGGGGGCGGCATTTGGCGACTCGGGAGCTGGGAACCCTTGCCAGGAACTCCAGGAATCCTCCATCAACCATAATAAGGCTGGAGGAGCTTTGCCAGAGACTTGGATGTGTGGTTTGGGGGTGTGAGATTCCCTTGGGAGCTTGGCCCCAACCTCCTGGTGCTCCAGCAGTGAATCCTCAGTGATCCAAGGATGGTTCCTCTCCACGGGCATCGCCATCTCCAAGGGCACCGCGGCCGCTGCCTTGGACCAGCCCCATTGCAGGGAGGTGGGATGGCCTCGGGAGCTGTGTGATCCCAAACCTCGATCCCAGATGGGAAGGAGGCACAGGAGCTGTCAGCTCAGCAGCCCTGCCCACCCCCAGGGCCTTCATCCCACAAAAAATGCAGGTTTGCAAAGATCCTTAATTCCCAGTTTGGTGCAATCCCACCATTCTCAGCGCCCATGGGAAGGCACTGGGCATGGGATCAGATCTCCCAACGAGCCCTCAGAAAGGGAACTCAGGCTACTCCTCTGGATGGGGAGGAGGTGGGAAAAAAAGACCAGGATGAGAGAAATGTAAGATGGAAAAAAGTCAACACGAGGAAAAAAAAAAAAAAGGATAAATGTGCTTCGAAATTCATCCCTGTGCCAGCCCTGCCAGTGCCTGAGCAAAAACACTGATGAAGGAACCAAAATTGCCTGGGGATGAAGGAAGGGCTTAAACCCTCCCTGGAAAGTGAAGGAAGCAAAAGGAGGAATGCCCCAAAAAACACCCCAGCCCCAAGCTCCGGGCTCCCTGTCCTGGCCAGCCAGCTCCAGCTCCCCTCTCCCGATGTCCCGGGGGGGGGGACAGGCATCGGCTCCGAGGCCCCCGTGCCTTCCCCTGCCTCCGAATCCATCCCTGTTTTTCCAAGGGAGAAAGCTCCAGCGAGTCCCGCCGGGATCCTTGGCCGGCTGCCCCGGCCGCCCGAGGTTGGGAAATCGGGAGCCTGGTCAGGCTCTGCCGGAGGGGCCGGCACGGAGCGCTCCGTGACCGTCAGGGGATCTTTGCGGAGCAATCTTTTCCGAGACAAGTCATGAGATTATTTCTTGCCTGGAATTTGCTCCCGCAGCTCCCATCGGCCCCGGACTGCTGAGTCAAGAGACCGCCGGGGCTGTGCCCTCCAGATGAGTAAATAAATTGCCATGGGGAGTGCGGGGGGCCGGGGGGAGCTGGCGCCCGGCGGGGCGCGGGATGGGGCAGGGAGGGGACCCGATGACTCCCGAGCCTTGGGCTGGGGATGGATCCCGGCTTGGCAGCCGCGCACGGCGTTAGTCACCAGATTAGCGAGCGGTTACACACGCGGCTTAAAGGCGCACCGTCCTCCCCTGCCCTGCCCTTCCTCCTCTTCCTCCGGGGTTTTGTCCCCCTTTTCTCCTCCTTCTTTAATTTTCTGAATTTCTTTCAGCCTGCCTTCGGCTCTGCCTGGGACTGGCAGCCGGGAAGCCGAGGCAGGCGCAGCCCTTGGCGATGCCGAAGGGGCCGAGGGTCCGGCCGAGGGTCCGGCCCGGCGGTGACACAGCTCGGGGCAGCCCCTGCTCCCCCTGATCCCCTTCCGATCCCTCCCCTCCCCACCCCGCCGGGCCGCCGGGTCACGCTATGGGATCCATATGGCCCGGCTGCTGCGGGCTCGGCTCTTTGGAAGCGGCGATGGTGCGAGTCATCCGGCTCGAGGGCAAACGGGCGCAGGGCCGGGGCCTTTCATGTCCCAGCCTTTGGAGCCAAATTCAAATCTGGAGCCGCTTAAAGCGATGGAAAGAGCCCGAGTGAGGCCGGGCCGCGGCTACCGGGACAGCTCCGATCCCAAACCCCACTGCTGCCGCTGGAAAGGGAAACTTTCCCAGCCTTCCAGAGCCCGGCACAGCCTCGGACACCGAGCCCAAACTGCCTGGCAACGCTTCACAAGGATGGGGCTGGGAAATGCCAGGGACTCGGGGCTCCCAACCTGCTGGGCTCCTCCGCTGCCTGGGGCTGATGCCAGGGCTTGAGCAAAGGAGTTTCTCCTCGTTTCCAGCTGCAGATCAGGAGGAATTGCGTTTACTGCCCTCACGGAGCAGTCTGAGGGATAGAGCAGTTGGGTAACGTGCCTCGAGCACTTGAAAAGAGAAAGCTCTTGGCATTGTATTTTCAAACCGCTTCTAACAACAATGGGTAAAAAAAGAAGGGGGAAAATATACCCACATTTCACGTGTTCCACTCCATCTTTTTTTAATTTTCCAGTGGAAAAAGCCAGGACTACTCAGCTTTTGCAAGTTGTTTCTTCAGAGGGTTCAGGTTTCGGTAAACAATTGCTCAAAACTAAAAGGTAAGAAAATGAAAATCCCCTTTGCTGCTTCCAGAGCAGTGACCAAAATTCAGTGGCTTTGCAAAAACACATGCAGGCACCTCTGAAAAAAAACTTTCATGTGGGTCAAAAAGCCACAGTTTGACTATTGCGATAAAAAGTGCTGACAACGGGGGGAAAACAACAGAAAACAACCCCCAAAGCACTGCCCGGTGTCCAGCTCCAGCTTTCGGGGTCTGCTGGTGGCAGTGGCAGCTTCCCTTAGTCAGCAGTTTTATCCTGCAAGGCCATCCCAGGAGAGGCAGCATCCCAGTGGGAATCCCAG
>VZTX01015220.1:336-13261 GCA_013400915.1 Pardalotus punctatus
CCGGTCCCCGCAGCGGGAGAAAGACCGACCTCCCGGCAGCGCCTCCAACGGCGGCTCCGTGACGTCACGTCCGGTGCGGCGGCCCGCGCCTTTAGGCCCGGCCGGGGAGGGCACGCCCCACAATGCACTGCGCGGGACGGCGGCGGCGCTTGGCGCCAAGCGCGGGCGCGCCCCACAATGCCCCGCGCGGCGGCGGCAGCGCGTGCCCCGGGGCACGGCCGCGTTCTCGCCGCGTGCCCGCCCTCTGTCCCCGCCGGGCTGCAGGGCCGCAGGGCAGCGTGCAGTGCTCTGTCCCCATGTGCGTGTCCGGGAGCAGGGCAGGAAAAGGCTCTGCCCGTTCTGCGGGGACAGAACGGCGGCTGACCCAAAATGGCCGCCCGGGGGGCGCGGGGAGCGGAAGCGGCCCCGGCCCGCGCAGCGAGCGCGCTCAGGGTGCGCATCGCCTTCAGCGGCTACCGATCAGTTTAAATCTGTCGGGTTTGGGTTTTTCCCTCACTCACGGTGTGTTTTCCCATCGCTGAACCCATATGGTTCTTGGGGGCTCTTGTATCCGGCGCTTTGCGCGCTGAGCGCGACGAGCTTGGGCAAAATAAACTTATAAGAATTGACGGGACTTCGTGTTCTATGTAAGTTAATAAAAGCGGAGAAACAAAAAGCATAAGAAAATAAGACAAAATCGCATCCCAAGTGGATACATTTGAGGACACGGCTGAGGGCTGCATGCTCCTGCAAAACAACTGTTTTCTATAATGAATTTGTGAAGGTTTAATGTAGGGTCACATTAAAAAGCACAGAAGAGGGCAGAAGAGGATTTCCTGGGGAAGAAGCAGGACAATAATGTCCAAATATGCAATGTTTATAAAATTAAAATTTAAATAAATCCACTTTAAAATACCAGTGGAGTACTCTACATTGTCGCAAAGCCCTCACAGATGCATCAAAGCAGCTTTAGAGTGAGAAACCACTTCAGTGTGCCCCAGTCCACAAGTTAATACAAAAATGTGGGTGAGATCATCTTAAAAATCATTGAAATAAATGAAATTAATGAAATAAATGATCATGTGCAATCTAGGTGTCTCTCATTGACCCCTGGGTGTTGTTTATATCAGCACAAGAGACTTCTTGTCTTGCTAGAGAGGTTCAATCACTGAAACCACCATAAGGGGTTAAAGCAGTGTTGGAATGTGGAGAAAACCCTTTTAGGCTGTGAGTTAATTAAGGGATTGTGAAAAATGCCTCCTGCCTCTTCCTTGGAGCCCATCATGCTGCCCTCATTTTTCACATTAATGAAAAATGCATATTCCTCTGGAAAAACAGCAATCTGGTGGCTGACAGGGAAATATTTTCAGTGTAACATCATGACTTTGTGACCATTCAAACGTCACTCTTTTTCTCTCTTTGAGGTGGAAGTGCAGCGATGTGCTCTGCTCTGGGGGTTTTTAACAGGGAATATCCCTGTTGGATCACCAAGGGATTAAATAACAGCAGAGATGGGGTGAGAGAGAGCCCATCTTCACGAGAGGTGATTGGCAAAGGGCAAATTCCCAACTACCTGGGGATGTTCTGCATCTGGGACAGAGTTTTGGGGTTTCCCAGTTCTCTTTGTAGTGGAACACGACGTGGTGAGCAGTGACTGCAGCCCCTGCAGTTCCAGTGCAGATCTACATGACTTCAGTGGGTGCTTTGGGGCAAAGAATGGGTTTTTAACATTACTTTACAAGCTCTTCAGTTATTTGCCAGCTCATTAGAAATACTTGTGGAATCCCCATCCCTGAACGTGTGCAAGGAATGACAGGATGTGGCACTCAGTGCTCTGGTCTGCATGGCAAGGTGGTGATGGGTCAAAGATTGGACTTGATAATCTTGGAGGTCTTTTCCAAGCTACATGATTTGGGGATTCTGTAATTCCTGGAAGCATCCAAAGCCAGGTTGGATGGGGCTTGGAGCAACCTGGTCTAGTGGAAGGTGTCCCAGTCCATGGCAGGGGGTGGAACTGGGTGAGCTTTAAGGCCTCTCCCAACCCAAACCTTTCTGTGATATTAAAAAAAAAAGTCCCCTCCACACAAAAAAACCCCACAAAGATCCTGATTATGCTTTTCCCAGGTGCAGGGAAACTCCGTCCTTTGCCAAGAAATGAGTCTCTATATTCAAAAACTTATTAAAACCACTGAAAGTTATTCTTAAGGGCATCATAAACCAATGGTAAGTCTGCCTGGTTGGTGAAAACCCTGTTGCATAATTTCTTTTGTGTCTTAATAATCCTTGTAACTGCTTTAAATGATTCTCTTAATTACCTTAATGAAGTGTCTCTTTATAGAAGTATTGGATGTTTTCTTCCTCATTACCTTCCTTAGCTCTGTGTTATCAGTGGAGTGTTTAGTTGGATATGCTGCAGAATACTTATTTCTCAGAGTCATTTTTGGCTTCCTAGGAAAGCACAAATGTGGAGAATCAGTAAATTACATAGAAAATAAATTACTGGGAATGCAAAGGCAAATAATCTTGCTAAAAAAAAGAAGCCAGCTACTGTAAAATGGCAAGTTTTTGTTCTCGGAATGGGAGCAATGGAAACGAGGGCTTTCCAAGGGAGAATATTGGTGAGTAATGCAAATATTACCCATGTAACATCATTGCTTATTGTTATTGCTTATGAAACTTGGGAAGCAGGAGGTTTCCCAAGCAGAGCTGCAGGGCTGGGGCTGTGGCCCACGGCCTGTCATCGCCCAGCTCTGTCACAGAGAACCTGTTTTTCCTAATCCTTACTACAGAGCGATCCAGCTGGGATTAGTCCTGACTAATCTTACTGTGTTGCAAAATAACAGTTCATCAAAGCTCATATTGTTTGGGAGAAAACGGTGGTTTTTAAGAGCCATCTGAAGTTGTAACGGTTTTTTTTTGAGAATTGAGCAATGAATTGCCCAAACTTGCCATTTCCCTCCTGTAACAGCCCTTTGGAATCTGCTGCTGGAGAAGTTTCTTTGGCACTTCACCAGTAACTTGAAACCACACAGGCTGTGTCTTTTGAGGTTAAATACAAAGCTGATATTTTTTGGGCCGGGGGGGGGTCCCCCTTTTAAATAGTGCCTCAAAGTTATCAAACTTACTGTTTCGCATGTAGAAAAATGATGCAAAAATACCAATCTGATTTTTTCAGAGAAACTCTGAGTTTAAGATAAGACAAGGAAAGTGTGTGTAAGCTTGAAAATAATTCCCATAGCAGTGGATGGTGACAGAGCTTGCTTTGTTTATGCAGATTTATCTGTAAGCAAAGAGATTTCCTCTGCACATGCTGGGGCATGTCTGGATGCAAACGGAAAACACAGAACGCTGCCAGTGGGAATTTTTCCTGGAAGCCAGCCCAAAAGGACACACACAGGTGGAGACTTAAAGGAGAAAAGCCAGACGAGCAGAGGTAACACCACCGGAATTTAGATCATCCCAGGTGGATTGGGAATGCTCATTTTTAGAACTTCCAAAACCTTGCTGTTTTTACTTTGTGAGAACAGCTACACCATGCAGCTGGCCCCACAATGTGCTCAGATCTAAGGTCCCTGGAGCAGAGTGATGGGGCCAAGGGAAGCAGAATCACTTAAATCTATGTGTGGTTATTTGTCTGGCTGGTAGCAATAAAATTCTAATATAAAAAAAATTTAAAAATAATAAAAATCAGGCATTTGCTGTGATTTCTGTTGTCTTGTTTTCACGTTACTTGGATTTGCAGTGATTCCAACATGCCACAACACCATGGCTGGAGCTGGGAGGGAAAAGGGCAGCAGTTAACACAGACCAGAAAGTTTCAATGAGCCCCCCCAATCCATCTTCATGAATTTATTTCCCTGGGAAAACATTTCTGTAGATCCAGCGCTCTGCCATTGCTCCCTGCCTCCTGCTGTCACCAAATATCACAGCAGCTGCTTGCTTTGCTCTTCCCTCTCCCTGCCTGGTGGGATGCTCCAAGGCCTGACGTGGAGAGGGAGGAAAATGAATGCAAACTGTCAATGTAAATAAACCTGCTAAGGTTTATTCCTGCTAAGGAATAAATAAGCAGAAAGGAGCAGATTTGGGTTGCTCATTCCAGAGGGATGTTTTGGCTGGGACTGGACCGTGAGGGTTTCCCTGCAGCTGTTCATGTTCCTTTTGCTGTTTTCATTTCCCTATGCATTTCTTGGAGTTACCTCCTTTCCTCTCGATGCATTCCCACACTCCAGATGTGTGGCACACAGCTGGCTGAGCCATCCACACCGGGATCCAGCGAGGAGGTGCTGCCGTAGTTCACCGGTGGCACAGCTCCGGCACCGGGAGCTCAGCAGCCCCTCCTGGCACTTTCCTTCCCACCACCTGTGTTCCGACTCAGAGTGAACGGTGCCGTCCTGATACGGGGAAATGAAACAGTGTTTGTCCATTAGAGGTACTGATAGATTCTTATCTGCTGTGTGGCATCTGTCACCACCCCTGCCAGGACACCACAGGGCCATGGCACAGCCACAGGCAGCAGGAGCTCTGCACTTACACATCCTGGGGATGTTTCTGTGGGGGCCATGCCACTGAGCCAAGCCTCCAGTGTGTGGATAGAGCTGGATCTCTTTGTTCTCCAAAAATAACCCAAATTTGCCAGGCCTGAGTGGTTTTTAAAAGGAGGTTTTCCATTAGCTTTCTGTTGGAGAGCCGCTGGCAGTGCTGCCGATGTCCCTGCTCCCTCCCCGGCTCGAGGCTTTCAGCAGCATGTGGCCCCTGTGGCATCAGTTTGGGTTTGCTGATCTTATTTAACACAAGGAACTACAATGAGAGAGAAATGCATTAAAATTGGTTTCAAGCAGAATATTTTTAAATACAAAGAAACTTTTTGGAGCTGTTTCGTGGATGCTGTAACTTTCTGTAAACACGAGAGAGACGAGGGACTGCGATAACCACATGAAACAAAAGCTCACGGAGACCAGAGCAGGAGGCACACTGAACCATGTATTTTTCCTGTCGCAGCTCAGTGAAAGGCAAATAAATGAGGAAAAATAAACTCAACGTTTACAAAAGGCACAGGGTGGGAGCAGCCACAAGGTCCGGAGCAGTTTGCTGCTCCCAGCGCGCTGCTGTTAGCAGTGAACAATACCTGTGCTGCCGGGCCGAGGGCGAGCACAAAGCAGTGCCTCTGCTTCTGTTTGCTCCGAAAGCATCAACGCTGTCAGTGAGCAGTTTTTTTCCCCTCTAGGACTCATTTTTGTTTATTATTCCCCTTTTTATTGCTCCTTATCCTCCCAGACAGAGGACAGCTTTGTTCCCAAACTGATTGCGTGCCTGCTTGGAGTTTAACACGACCTGAGCGCTGTGATGGACTGGGGCTGAAGTGCCCCTGAGCACTGGTGGGACTGGAATGAGCTGGAAGTGCACCTTCCAGACCCCTGCACTGGTGGTTTACACTGAGGGCATGGCTCTGGGTGTTGCTGGCATCCACTGGTTTCTCGGTACTCCATCGCAAAGCCAGGTGAGTGTGCTGGTGGCTGACCACAGGCTGGCCTGGATCCCAGCACGGAGGCTCACCTGGATCCCAGCACGGAGGCTCACCTGGATCCCAGCACGGAAGCTCACCTGGATCCCAGCACGGAGGCAGAACCATCCCAGGGCACCGAGGGCTGTTCCCAAGGCCACGTGTCTGTGCAGAGCTGTGCTCTCCTCCCACGGATGTTTCCAAGCCGTGGGACCGAAGCAGTTGTAACATTCCCGTAAGAAAACCATCACCTTTGCAAACTTTGGCAATGTTTGGCTGGAAGCCTCTGCTCTTTTCTGGCCATGAAGTGCATTCCTGATACCTCTCCCTGTGTATCCATGATAACCATCTCCTCAGACCAGGGATGGGGCTGGACCCTACCCAGTAATTCCTACCCTGGGGGTGTCACGCAGGGGATGGGGTGCACTTGCAGCTCCATATATGAGTTTTCCTGGCTCGTTCTGGAGATGCCAGATGGAGGTGGATATGGGCTGTGCTCCCCTCTCTTGCTGCTCCTGCCCTCGTGCCCTCACTGAGCCTTTGGGTTGTGCTGGCTTGGAGCAGTGCTCTGTATAAGGACAGCCCTTCCCACTACATTTCCAAGGCCGATTAAGCAGAAGGCAGAGTAGCCTTAAGCATTCCTCTAATTAAAATAAAATCCCTCATGGCCTCTTACATACAGAGAGATATTACAGACTTAAGGGTTGTATAAAATGTGTATTTATTGATCAGATCAACTGTTGCAGCTCCTTCTGTAGAGGTCAGTGAGAGCATCAACATGACCAGGCTGGCGAGGAGGGCGGGGGGGATTTGGCCAGAGCTTTCAGTGATGCCAGTGCAAGCCCATGAGTACCTGCCTGCTATAGATACATTTCTGTATATTTAAATACATTTACATACACAGCTGGCCAGCTATGCATCACCTCCAACACCCATCCTGGTCCTGCTTTTGCTGGCTGGTCCTGGCACTGGCGCAGGACATGTTGCTCCCACTACCGCCCGTTCCCCGGCTGTGGTTTGTGGAGTTGTACCACAGGGGGTTGTTACTGGCTGCTTTGCGTCCGAGCCCACTCAAATGGCTGGTTTTGCAATTGCAGGAAGGCAAGAGCATTTCTGGTAAAGCCTTGGAGTGATCGAAGGACGGGACGTACTTTCCAGGGAGAAACAACCACTTGAAAGCTTTTGCAGGCTGAGATTTTGTGCTCAGCAAATTGCTCCAATTTGAAGCACAATCCCAAGAAATGTGAGTGTGTGGTGGAAATGTCTGCAGGCTTGGATTAAAGCGGCACTGGCAGATGAGGCTGTAGCTTCCACAAGATAAACATTACAGAAAAATAGTGTAAATACGGGGGATTCTATTTTTTTTCCCTCATTTTTTCCCTCACTTGGGCCAGGAGCTGCTAAAGCTTAAATAAATCATTGCAGAAGTGAGACTGACCTAAATTATTCTACACAGTGGAGACCTTGTCTCCTGCTTTTGGAGATTCTTGTATTTAAGCTGTGCCAGAACAGGGTTTAAGTTGTCTGTACAGCAGTAGCTCCTTCCTACGCCCTGGGGAGCTTGGGGGAAGGTGTGAGATCAGCTGGCATGTGCCAGCAAGGCTGCTGGGGAGGCAAAGCCACCAGCTCACAGGCACTGGGGGAGCCAGCAGGGATTTTTGGTGCCACACCATCCCATGCTCGGTGCTGGCAGGATTCCCTGCCCTGTGTGGGGCTGTCACTGTGCCGGGCTCCACTTGTTCCCAGTGAACACCCAGTCCAGTGCCTAATAAATTCATGCATGTGTGCCTAATCAGGGAATGCACAAATGCCCAGATAATTTGCATTTGGGTACCCATATTGGTCATATATCAGCATCTAAACTGACCCTGCATGAGCACACACAGGTTCCCACTTCGAGCTCGCACAAGTGCAGGGTTAGTCCTGCAGGGAAGCCGGGTTAGCGCATCCATGGATGGCTCATTCCCGTGCCCATGAGCCCCGGTCAGGGCATGCATGAGCACCCGGGCAGTTCACGCATGAGCGCCCGTTATTTGGCATACAAATGCTTAATTAGCCCGTGCATGACTGCTCAATTATTTCATGCATGAGCACTAAGTGGCTGACACGTGGTTTCCCAGTAGGTTCACTGGTGAGCACCCAGTGTGTTCCCAGAGCAGGGAAACCCCTGGGGACTGCAGCCCATGGCTGGAAGAAGGAGCAAGGAGTGTGGCAGAGTGGAGGGAGTGTGGCACAGAGACATGGCTGACGTGGATGTGCTGAGTGGGGGCAGGAGGAACCCCCACCCTGCAGCCAACCCAAAGCCACCGGCATGTCTTGGCACCTCCCAGATCCTCTGACGGCAGCACCGTGCTCTGCATGACCACAGGAACCCAGCTTTGGCAAGTGCTGTGGCTCACAGGAGGGTGGAGTAAATGATCACAACAGCCCTTCCAGCCTTAAAAATGTAGGAAGCCTTTGATGTGCAGGCAGGACGCCTTGCAGATAAACCACATTGGGTGTAGGGCTTGTGCTGGAGTGCCAGCCCAGGGAGAGGGAGCACGGAAAGAGAAAAATGGAGAAACTCAAAGCAAAGTTACCCGTCGTCCTGGCCCTATCCCTGCAAGCACCGAGCCTGTGTCCCCCATCCCTGCCCCATGGTCGACTTGGAGCCCTGCACAGCCCACTGTGGGAGTGAAGCCACAACACACGGTCACAGAGCACGTGGCTTTGATGTGACCTTTCCTTTGGTGCTTAAGTTGTCTCCAAACCCATTTTTCAATTCAGGAGAGATCAGATGAAAGGGAGTTGCCAGCCTTCAGTGCATCCAGCTTGTCTGGGAGCCCGGGCTAGGGTGGTGGGAGCTGGGAGCAGAGAGCTGCGTGGCTTCTCACCCTTCAGCCCCCTGCATGCACCGAGGCAGTTCTTACATCCCTGTGCTCATACGAACCCGCTGAGATTCCAGAGAGACGTCTTTATTTATGGATCCTGCATGAACTGCACACCGCGAGTCACTCGCAAAAACTTGCAGGGAGCAGCTGACCTGAATCCATATTAATAAGGCTCACAAGTCGTGGAGTGTTTTCTCTCATGCCTGTGGGATGGCAGGAACGCGCTGCCTTGTGGCACGCACGGTTTAGACAAAAAGCCGTCTGTAGCCTGTCACATTTTTAAGCCCGTTTGCCTTGGAGATAAGCCCAGGCTGCCCTGCTGTGGTGCCACGCTGCAGCTGCCTCTGCTCCGGGACAGACCTGGGCAGATGAGGAGAGATGGCTCCCTGCATGCCCAAGCCAGGGAAGGGCCGTGCTGGCTTTGGGGGCAGCGTTGGGGTTTCAGAGCCCTGGTGTGTGATACTGCTGGGAAGTGTGTGATCCAGTTCTATAGAGGAGCATTTCTCCTTGGGCAGGGACACCTCAACCCCTGCACCCACTACCTGGCTGCTCCCACAGCAGTTACAGGGAGGCACCGTCTTCCCAGCTGGGAAACCTGGGAGACAGTGCCAGGTCTGGTATTCCTGCACTCTGGTCTCACGTTGGGATGAAAGCCTTTGCAGATCAGGCAATAAACCAGGGGACTTGGGCTGCTCTTGCTGTTAAAGGACCACTCATGGTGTCCAAACCCTCTGCGTCAGCGGTGGCAGCTCCCGCAGGATGTTTTAGAGCCCTTCCTTTTATAGGGCCTTTTCTTTTTCCACGGGATTTATCCAGGTTCAATAGCAGGGATTCAGGGAGATAATAACGTACATTAACCAGGGCAGTGGAAACTGCTTCGCAAACAAGATTGATCAAAGCAGCCCCAGGATGAAGAGCAAACCCTCCGGAATGCGCTTTGCAAAACACTTGCCAAAACAATTGACTCCTGGTAAAAAATAACACGTTGGACTACCCTGGGGGGGGCTGTGCTGGGGAGGGACCCAGCTCTAGCAGCCAGAATGCTGGTGGGGGGCTGCAGCCGTGAGCGAGGGCTTTGGTGGATATGGCGAAGTGGCCAAGTCCCCCTTGGGATGGAGCAGCAGCCCTGCTCCAGGGTGCCCACACCCTCTATTCTACTCCAGAGGGGAATTAATAGAAGGTGCTTTGCTGCTGCCATTATTTTTATTGATTATTGGCAAAGAGAGTGACTGATGGTGGAGTCTAGAGAAAGGACAGGAGCAGAGGTGCAGGAGGCAGGTGGGAGGAGGAAAAGGGGAAGGAAATCCTGCAGGGAGAGGAGATGAAGGTGACATTTCAGCCGTTTTTTGCTGTGGATCTGTGCTATAAAATAAGTCAGCATGCCGCATCCATGGCGGGGCAGACCAGAAGTAATGGGCTGAGTCGTACCAAAGTGAGTTTAGGTTAAATAAGAAAAATATCCTCTGGGGGTGTTCCTGCAGAGGTACAATATGGAAGTGGAGCTGGTGGAAGGGATGCTGCAGCCACACGCACACTGTCAACCCTGCATTTGGATCTCAGACCTCTGCATTTCTTGTGGCAGATGGGCTCAAAGTCTGTGGTTTTCTACTTATAATTGCCTGGGATTGGAAACACATCCCAGGGGAAGCATGTGGCCATGGGGCAGGAGGAGCACAGCCTTAGGTGGAATACTGCTCCTCACACCAGGCCCTTTTCCTGTGAATCTCTGTGAAGTGCTTTGTATAGTCCACTTTGAGGAATTTATAAACAAATGCCTTTTGTCACTCTTCAGGAACGCATCTCCCTCCATAGCATTTCAGGCACTTTCTTTGTCAAGGCCATGCTCCTTCCAGTGCAAGGAGCAGGACTGAGCCAGGCTGGAGCAGGGCTCCTCCATCTCCTCTTGCTCCCCTGCTCTGGGAGGAGGCAGGATGTAACTGGGATAGGGTTACACTAGGATTACAGAAGCAGCCACCAGCTCTGGAGCCTGCTCTGGGGACTGAAGACTGTCACCATTTGGATTCAGGGCCACTCTTTGATACCTTGTCCCTTTGCTCCTCAGGGCAGCTGCCTCCTGCACTGGCCTGAAGGTGCCCACGGGCTTCTCCAGGACAGAAGGGAGGCAAGGGCTGGTTCTGCACTGGGAAAATACCAGGAGGTCCATATGGTGTGAGTCTTGGGGATGTCCTATGCAGGGTTAAAAGTTGGACTTGATCCTCGTGGATCCCTTCCAACTCAGAGTATTCTGTGATGGGAATCCTCGTGGGAAAGCCTGGGGCTCCCACTGGGTGGGACAGACAGGATAAACATCGCCCAGCAGCAGCCTCTGGCCTTAAAACCTGCCCAGCCTCAGCTCATCACTGAGAGTAGAGCACAAACCTCCCTGATGCGAACAGCGGCTCCGTTCCAAGGCTCTGTGCTGCCCGGTCTGGGATGCTCATAAAACACATCCACAAGGCTCAGATCTGCTGCCTCAACAGAGACTCGGCAGAGCTATAAATAGCCCAGCCAAGCGTGGTGCAGCGAACCTGAGCGGAGCCGGCTGCCCTCGTGGGCAGGCGCTCTGGGAGCTGTGCAGGGACAGCCAGCTTGGCTGCTCTGCAGCGTGGCCTGGGGAGCTGGCCCACTCTGGCTGGGCAGGCCAAGACTGTGTCACCTGCCTGAGCATGGCCTTGTCCCCCCACGGTGCTCATACAACCTGGGCACTGCAGTGTTCATTCAATCCTCACTTACTTTTCTGCTGCTGACTTCTCTCTTAAAGCAGGAGCTCAGGTCTGGACCCATTAAGGAATATTAAATATTTTATCTGCTGTTGGGAGTTTTGACCAGTATCTCAGAGGCTGCAAAGGTCACACCAGGAAATATCCATTTCATTAGCAAATGGGATTGGCCCATTCTGGGGCTGCTGGCTCATGGAGTGAACGCAGTCTGTCCCTTGGGTCCTGTTACCAGCTGTAAGCTTGTCTTCGTTCAGCAATCAAATCAGGGAGGTTTCAGGACCTGGAGTGGTTTTCTTGGTTCTCAAGGCCATGCAGGTAATTAAAACTGGTCTTATTAAGAGGCAGCTGAGCCCAGGCAGTGTTGTCTCCATATCCCTACTGTTCAGGCACCGCAGCGTGGGAATAGGGACAGCACGAGAGTCAGGATATTTTGTTTTGCTGGGCTTTTCTTCAGGTAGCTTCTGCAAAGGGCTTCTTGGCACTGCTGCTCGAGTGAAATAGAGCAACCAAAACGGGAGCTGGCTGGCGGCCAGCCCGGCAGACGGGCGCGCGGGGGCAGCCGGGGGGGCAGGTGTGTGCCTGGAGCACAGCTATCGAGGGCAGGAGCCCCGTGTGGGAAAGCCAAGTGTCCGAAGTGCTGGGGTCACACCTGCGTGCCAGGACCTCTGTGCGGGAAAGCCGAGTGTCTGGAGCACCGGTGTCACACCTGTGTGCCAGGGTCCTGCTGGCCAGGTGATCCCTCCCTGCTGGCCCCGGTACAGGATCCTGAGACCTCGTGGGCAGATGTGTGAACAGAGAGGTTTTATTCTCCCCTTTTGGCTTTCACATGTCTCAGGGTGTTCGTATCGCATGTTCCTAGGGTGAATGTACGATGAAGTAGCTCAAACAGCCACACGTCACCCCCAGGCTTTGGGTGTGTAGTGACAATTCTCATCGGCAGAGTACCCAGGTTTGGAATTTTATCAGCTTTCCCACACAGAACAAAGCTGGCAGGAAAAGGACCTGGCAGAATGCCCTGAGACATCCCAGGGGAAAAGTGGTGACTCCCACAGGATGTGGGGCTGGCAGTTTAGTGAAAGCTGGTCATTCCCCAAACTTTGCTGGGCATTTCCCACGCTTTGCTCCCTGTAATGCAGGAACCCCCAAGAAATGCAGGCACACTTTTGATGTGTTCAGGATGGGGAAATGTGTCTGGGGAGATGCCAAGTCCTGTGGGGGACACTGAGCACCTGTCTGCTGTGACCTGAAAACCTGGACACCTGAGGATGGTGGAGCAGAGGGAGGGAACATGGAGCTGTCCCAAATAGGGTGCTAACAGCTTCAGGGACCTTTTATAGGTCACTCTCTCCCCTTGGTGCCTTTCAGCTGTAAGTATGTGCCACTGCAGAGGACATCTCAAGGCTCAGGAGATCCGTGACTATCTCAGATTGAAGATCTCAGGTGAAAGGTGCCATTGAGGTGCAAAGCTCCAACTCGTCACCGAGACAGGTCTGGGTTTGACTCAGGTTGAGCCCTCTGACCGAGAACACTCTGGAATATGTCTCAACCCAGTGAGTCCCTCAGAGGGATTCAGGCTCCGGCCGCGGATCGAGGTCCCCAAAGCAGCAGGGACCCTCGCACGGGAATCATGACCCCCCAGGGCAACAGAGGCCCCTCTAGGGATCAGCCCCCCCAAGGGGATCAGGCTCCCCCCGGGGCTCGGGGCCCGAAGCGCAAAGCCCCGAGTGCCACCGGCCCCTCACACCGGCCCGGCCCTTCTCGGCCCCTCACGGCGCCCCCGCCTCCCCGGCCCCGCCCCTGCCCGCCGCGCGCCGCCCCGCGGCATTGTGGGATGAAACAGGATGTAGGCAGAACAG
>VZTX01015221.1:9391-86210 GCA_013400915.1 Pardalotus punctatus
GGGCGGGGGGGGGGAAATCACCTTAAATCATCTTGGAAGAACAACCCCCTGCCCCAGCCATCACATCCTCTAGCTGGCATTGGGTAGAACTGAGCAAGGTAGAGGCAGGGGGTCTGTGTGTTCCAAAAATGAAATACAGGGAAAGAGTTTTTAACTTTGCTAACACCAATATTTTGGGTTTGTTTTTCTTACAAGTAACAAACACACTCTTTGTTTAGAAATTACCATATGTATTTTTCTTTTTTTTTTTTTTTAAATGGTTACTTGAATAAAAGAAAATCCTTTTAGGAAAGGGTTCCCTTTAGATTTTTGGAATTAGCTAGTGAATTACTTAAAATAAAAAAAATCTGTAATCTACACCGTGCCTAAAAGTCAAAGTTCAGATAAATGTTTCTCACTTTTTTAATACAACAAACAAGAACAGTGGGGAGTATTGACACAGAATAAAACTTAATGCAAAGCAAGCACCTTCCACTCAATTACTTTGCAAGTGCAATAACACGTTCCCCTATTCAAGGTGGTAGTTACAGGTGGTAATGGTAGCCCTCAATTGGGCTTTTTTCATTGTTGCCAGGAGATTGTTCTCTTTTAATACCTGTTGGCTCGTTACTTGTCCTCGTAATAAAGATGGATTGTATTGCAGGGGTTGGCCAAGCAATGGGTATCGGGCATCTCCTTAAAGAGAAAGGTAATTAGAAGGGTGTTTCTGTTACAGGAAATCTTCCTTCAAGTCCTTCTCACCCTGAGTATGTTACACAGAAGAGAAATCAGAATCGCTGTGCACAAAGCTGAGTGTCTGGCTGGACTAACAAATTCAGAGCTGCCCTGGTCCCATCAGTGTCAGTCAGTCACCCTGATCCCAAGGTGAAAAGGTACAAGATTCCTGATATTGAGGGATTACACTAGAAATGTTTCTTCACTGCAGTCTTAGGTAAGTCTTTTCATTTCAAAATGAGCTTAGTAAGTCTAAGACTCCTCTCATCATGCTAATTTAGTCATTTTCATGGTTATATCCCTGATTAGAGCCAGGTCTGTCTTCACATTCCTATTTGTTTCAAGGATCCACAAAGACAATGCACTACAAGTTTTTAGTGATCACAGCAGTTTAAGGGAGGTAAGAGGTGTGCTTCAAACAGGCCACCCGGAGTTTTTACATCATCAGAATACAAAGCAATGACAAAGATTATGCAACAGATATGACAAAGACAAGAAACCAAGGTTCTCTTTATCAATAAGAGAGACATACAGAATTTTCTGTAAGTTTTGCTTTAAAGTAAATCACTCTATAAAACAGACCTGTTAATTTTGAGTTTGGGAATTTTACCAGGATGCTTTTGCTCACTGACAAAGGGGGTTTATATAATTTGGTTTTTAAACATTATCAGCTGTCCCATCTCAGTGAAAACTCCCTATTTTCTGTTTTTCTGTTGACATGGCAGCAGAGGATTGAAATTCTTCTATAAGGAACTTTTTGTGTCTTTGGGTGGGTACTATGTGAAATACTAACTGAGGTACAGTCCTGGCTAGAGGCTCTATCCCATCATGCTTGTTCTACAGAGGAATGAAGATTGCAGGCTTACGCAATGGTTTGATTCAGTGCATTATCAACTAATGATTTATGGTTAAGACTTGAAGCTAAATTCTAGCAAACATTTTATTAGTATTTTCAATGCTGAAATGGAAAATTTCACAACATGAGAAAGCCAATGTGTTACAGGAACTCATACTACTGAGGAGATGAAAAGCCTTTGAAGATATGGGGACAGTATCAGTGCAGAGTGATAAGGTGAAATTTTAAATTGTGTTTGAGTAAATACTTTTGGTGATTTTGCTTCATAGCAGTTACTACTAAAGCGAGCCACAACTCATCAGAAAATCCTCATATAACTTGTATTTTAAAACACTGAAATAGAAATCACACACACATTTTAGTTAACTAAAAATATACCTTGTCCAGGGACAAAAGGTCTAGAAAACTGGGACACAATAGAAAGAGGTGTCAGTGTGGGACGGATGTTCTTCATGTTTGATAGCTGGGCTGGTGCTGGTGATTGGGCCGGTGAGGTGACAGGGCTGCCCAGTTGAGGACTATGCTGCAACTGGAACAAACAACACGTGTTTCAGAAAGGACCTACTTGAACAAGCTAAACAGCACCTACAGCCTTCAAAGACTTAAATGACGTTAAAATAGCTCTATTAAGTGTAATCAGAGCAGATTTTTACTTCCCAAAAAGAACTTTTGAAAGAAGATACAATTAATGCACATTTTAAGTCACCCCGGAGAAGCAAACGAAGCCCTCGTACCTGCGCAGCACCGTCTAAAGTGCTGAGTTCCGCTGCCTTGTGCCCGCGGGGGTGATCACAGTAGTACTTGCCGGGTTTCCGCTGCGGAGGTGACGGGTTCCGAGGCGCGGCACCGCCGGGCAGGTTGAGCTGCATCATCACCACCCCCCCGCCGGGCGGTGGCGCTACGGCTGCAACACAAGGAGCCACACGGCACGGTCAGCACACCTGGCACGCTTCGTTTGGCGCAACACAACACACAGGAAGGCACCAAAAAAGGGGAATTAACATAAGGAATGTTTTGCTAAAGAAGCTGCTGATTCTAGAAAACTGGAGCAGTATCTTCTGTACAATTATATTTCTACTATCAGCTACATCTACAATAGTTAACTTAGAGACGGCTTCCCAGAATGAGAGATAGTGGAACCACTGAAACTCATTGCTCAGGATATTTTTGAAACAAATGCCTCTATTTATTAGTAGTTGACAGTATTCAACATTCACTGCAGGTTCTGTCAGAACAGCGCGTTACAGAATGTGAAATTAAGTGAAATATGCTTCATTTAAAAATACAGGTTTCCTAGTTAGTTTTACATGATGTACAGCAATGCAGACTCAAAATGTTTTTTCTGATATCAGAAAGATCTGGGATCAACCTTTAGTCTAGGCAAGCTTACCCTCACTGACAAGATCTCTCTAGGAATGCTGTTCTGGGCAGATACTGCAAACTGATCCGCACATCCTGCCCCACTTGGGTACTGTGGCAGCCACAGAAACACCAGCTGGGGAGAACACCTAATATCCAGTAGTATTCTGGAAGGTTTCATCATACCAGGAACTGTGAAGAGAGGCTGCCCAAAAGAAAAACCATCTTCCCCTCTGCTCCAGCTCTGTACCAGGCAATTTATATAATGTACTTTTTATGGTTGTTTGCAATTTCCTTCTCTGCTCTACCCACTGTTTACAGCATTTCTCAAAAACCATGATTAAAACACAAGGTTTAAACATCGTTTAATCATCCATCTTTAAAGCAGGATTCTGCAATCTTCTCAATTTACTGCCCACGTCATAGCATCAGTTAGGAGCAGTCAGATACAGATTATAAAATGCATTCATCTGGTATTTTTTATAATGGGCTATTGTTTTCACTACGCCTGGGCTCCACAAAAAGAAACAGACTTCTTCAAAAATCAAACCAAACTATGTAGAATCAGAGAATCAGGAACACACAACATTAAAATTACATTAGCTTCTGTAAATTGCATTTAGAAATATTTATTATATGGGTAACTGAATTATCAATATTTTCACATCTATACTTTTTTTTAAATGGCAAGACATTTTACCCATGTGTTACAATCAAAGCATCAGATATCTGGCCAGCTTTAGCAGAGGATATAAATTGAGGAGTCCCTGCAAGAGCCACACTGTGAATATTTCTGTTTTGTTGCACAGCAAATACAATACAACTCTGATTATGACTGCTTCACCATCAGAATAATATACATCACTTTTCCAGTGGTAAAGCCATAAACTTATCTAGTCCCTATATGTAAACCTGAGATACACCAAACAGCTATATACACACTACATTTAACACACAAAATGGGTTTCATTTTAATATTCTATGCACATATTCATAAACAGTGTAAATGATACTCATTTTCACCTTCCTGGTTTATAATACAGTATTTCATTCTGCAACACTCTAGCATACTCTTTTTGACTTATCTCTGTTCTGTGAGAATGGAACACCCAAGAAAAACACATTTGTCTTCTGAAAACATCTACAGCACCATCTCTACAATAGTGTTAATCTGAAATGCAATTTAAACTGCAGAAGAAAACTTTATACATTCAGAGAATCTTGGTTTTTCTTTCGGTTCCAGTTCCCCAGCATTTCAGTAAATGAAAATAAATCCTTTTCCTATACAAGCATCCTGACAAAATGAAGTGTCATACAATGCATCAGTCAGTTTGCAAACCCTTTATGACCTGTCAAATCCCATGAGAAGGGAAATGCAGAAATCCTTCAAAGCCCCCCCAGATTTACAGTCTGGTCCACTGTAACACAACTCGGCTAATTCTCTGTGTACCTGCTCATTGGCCCTACCTCAGAGGCCTTGATTCCGCATCTCAATGTCTTCACTGACTGGAAAGTGCCAAGTTTTGATTTATTTTGTCAGATTTTGCTCCCTCTCCCCAGAGGGCTTCCTCCTTCCTGAAGCTTCCTTAAACCATAGTTTACAGGTCTGAACCAGGCCATCAAAACTGCACAAAACCAGCACTTCCAGGATAGGTTAGGAAGGCAGAAAAACAAACTAGTGCAAAGCCCACTTCAGACATTCTGAAATTACCATCTTCCAGAATTAAAGCCAAACAAACTTGAAGCAAAATGGAAACAAAACCAAACCTGCCCATGAACTGGTAATCCAGCTATCTTGCCACTTAACTGCATGTTATCTCTGTACTAATAAACAGGTTCTAAAAAACCTTAAAGATAAACCTTTGTAAGAAACATCACATCTGTAGCAGAATCTAGGTCATTGATCTAGGGTTGTTTAATCTATTCCTTGCAAAATACTGAGATAGCAGCATTTGAGATTACCCCCTTTTTACTGACCAAGCCTCTAATATATCAAATTCCCTACTGGTAAAATAAAGACAGTGCCACTGTGGTCACAGGATTGTTCTGTACTCTCGTTTGGTGGCTAAATCTACGGCTCTTATTCTCCTGACCAATCCATCAGTTTTGTGGTTGGAACTTCAGAGTTTTAAGTGTTTGGATATTGACATTTATAAAGGTTTCATGCACTGACAAGCTCTATGTGAACACTGCTTTCAAACACATTGAGGCTGCTACTTACACACCTTCTAAAAATTACCCAAGTATTTAGCAGATCAAAACTTTCTGAACCTAAGTATTTCTGCTGAGTAACATTTGCCTGCAGAGGGTGCCCTCCAGGCTGCCCTCGTGCAGCCCTTGTTTCACTTAAATTATCATTTTAAAAGATACAATAATACCAGTTCAGGTGGAAAAAAAAAAAAACAAAAACAAAACAGAGATGGCACTCGAGTTGCAGTTGTTCTAGCAGTTAGCCATGAAACCAATCTGAAAATTTACAGCAGGTTATAGACAGAATGGCTTAGATGAAAATCCCAGTAAAATATACCTTTTTTTGGCTGCATGATGGAAAGACCAGTGGGTGAACTTTTACATGAGGAGGGTGAAGACACTATGCTGTAGTGCACAATGGAAGCAGCCTGCTGTGGCTTTGACTTGGATGAAGGTGGCAATAATGTAGGAGGTGATGGCTTCTGACTTGAATGGTTGCTATAAACTATGAAAGTAAAAGCAGTAAATAAGGCTGCCGTAAAAACAAAACACCCCACACAGCTTTGAAGTACTTCCAGCTTTCCAGCACGTCAAAAAGCTACCCCAGAATGCTCAGTTTCCAAACTCTCCTCAAGACCTCTTGAGAAAATCACTGCTCCTGCTCTGTCAGCTGAAATCTAGAATGATTTTTGAGTAGAAGAGCCAAGTATGCTGCTACCAAAATGTACCTCACTCCTTCTGTCACATGGAAACCCCAATCTCGAGTTTTTCAGACCCATCTGGCTATTCTGCTGCCAACGGGTGCGTCAATCCCATGTCTGTCTCAACTCACCAGCAGACGTGCGAGGCATTATGACGTATGTTACTGGATTTTAGAAAGTAACTTGAGATATTTCAAAGATAAAAGAATGTAAGACTTCAAATTAACCTGCCTCAGGGTTAAAAATGGAAAATAAATTCAAAAATGGAGCAAAAGAGGAGACAGAATACAGCAGTTTATTCTAAATCAAACCCTTAATAGCAAATATCCAATTACCCAGCATAATAATAGCTAGACATTTTTTAAGCTTTTCAATAAAAACTTTAGTCCCCCAACCTGCACACTGCTGTCCTGGAAGCTGCTGGGAGTTGCATGGTGATGATGTTCTAGGAAACTGTATCTGCTCTGATCCAGGAGGCTGCAAATATCCTACTGATGAACTGGAATAACAAAAAAAGAACATGACTAACAGGCATTTATGCTACACTCATTTAATCACGACTTCTGCATTTGCTGTCTACATGTACTGCAAATCACTGAGCTTTTGTTAATTTTAAATCAGTAATATTCCCGCCTACTTCTGAATTCACTCATTCTTCAGAAGACTGAAGTTTCACACCTTTTCCTTAGCAAAAACATATGCCCTGCCTACGCTGAGAAGCTGTACTAATTCACCTATTTTGATGTACTATTTTTGTGTCCCATAGCTCTATATCAGCATAAAGACATGCAAAGTAATAATAATAATAATAATAATAATAAATAAAACACCATAATTTGTTGTCTTGCTCACTTAATCAGAATTAGGTCTCAGTTAAGTGATCCCCACAACCCCTGCCATGAGGATTTGGGCTGCAGTCCCTCAGCTGGGGGATGGCCCTGGGCAGCTGGTTCAGCCACCAAAGCACAAAACTCCGCTCCAGGGGACACTGACACAGCCCAGAGAGGAGGTGGCTTTTCCAAAGAGGGCTGGGAAAAGGAACATGACTCCAGGGAATAGACAACCATTCAGTTGTTTGCAAAATGTAGGAAAAGGATAATTTTAAAAGTTTATTTATGCCAGGTAGTTTTTTAGGGTATTCAGGGAAAAACATGTAACAGACATAGATTCTATTATACCACAATGCTCAGACAGAACATCAGGTCGGTGGACCATAATCAGAATGGTGCCTACAGAATCCTGTACTAGCAGATAAAAATTCTGAGAAAATAACAATTCCTTCAAGTTGTGCAAAAAAAGTAGGCTTAGTCCTCTTGGACCTACTGTTTTTACCTATGTTGTCAGATGTTTGTTCCATCCTTTGTCCCACAGTTCACTTTTATAATTTTAATGTAAAGATTTCCTTCCATTAAAGCAGAGAAAACCTAGTGAAAACTAACACAGATGCTCTCACACAGCTTCTGATCTGCCTACAGATTCCAGTTTTCAGCAGTGACCTCCAGGTTTGACACTTTCAGCTCCTGCAGAACAGCATTCTACTTTCCTTGTCCAAGTGCTGCAGCATAACTATTCTGATGAAAGCAAGATGCTGTCATTAGCTGCTAGTTTTCTCAGAACTCCTCATACGAGGGACATTCTAAATTACACAAAAGATCAAGCAACCAACCTTAATTCAAAAGTCTGGGATTATGCCTACCTGTGACTTCACTGAATCTCAAATACAGTAACTAGAGAAAAGGATTAAAAAACCTTCAGATACAAAGAACAAGGATTCAGATTTAAGTAGATGAAACCATGCAGCAATGACACAAATACTATTGAAGTCTCTGCACTCTCAAAAGGATGAACAGGCTTCACACTGCTGCTGCTTGTTTAAAAGCTTCCAGGTATATATGTGCAGCATTTAAAAATAAGTTCAAAAAACTAGAGAAAGAAAAATTTGTAACAAGCATTAATCCTAATGAATTCTACTAGGTACATGCCTATCTGTTCTCAAACAGACTGCTTTGGGGACACAGATGTATATGCAGGGAGGGCTGTACAGGCAGACCAATTTGCTGCTACCAAGGTAGGTGAAAAGAAAAAAAAAAAAAAAGGAAAAAAGGTTATTTATCAAACAAAAGCCAAGTTTCTTGGTGCCAGCAGGCCTCATCTACAATACAAAGTAAGCTAAGCTTTTTCCATACAAAGTTCCAAAAAAATAAGTCAGTCTTTTTCTGGGTTTCAAATTATTTTTTTCCTACACATTATTAATGTAATATCTTTGAAAAACCAGTGACTATGGATAGTCATATTACTGCAGAAAGACTAAGCTGCTGAGCACACTGGTGTTTCATGGGTAAGAAAAGGAATGCAGAAAATTTAAGAGGTGGAACTGTGGTAAAGTATGGCTCATGTCACAGTTAAAGCAGTACTGGTTGGTTCACTTAATTGCGTAAGAGCAAAAATAAATAGAGTGTCTAAATCTGCCTTTAAAATAATACCTTTAATATCTACAGTACTAAAATCAGATCCGGTCAGTTCTTACACAGCCACTAAGCCCCGCTGCTGAGAAATCAAGCATCAGTTAAACTCACCTTAGATTATTCTGTTGACCTGATGGAATGACACTGTAGTAGACTGGCATTCCTGTGGTGGGCAGTCCTTGACTGGACTGACTGGGAATTAAAACAGGCTGCTGATACGTCTGCTGGGGCACTGCTTGGGAACCTTGAGGCACCGAAACCTGCAATGGGCAGCACAGTTCAGATTTTCTCCTGCAGACAATGTTTCTTTCTGCCTCTTGACCATCATCCCGTTGATAAAAGAAATTTAAAAAAACATCAGAAACTGAAAGACCTCCTGGAGTTCTCTAAATCCAAAAGAATGGTGATAACAGTAGTTAAAATAACAATGCTTTATTAAGAAAACTCTTTAAATCTTCTTCCCCCAAAATGGAAATGCTGGCTCCAAGGGACTCCATGAACTAACAAGATATTTTCTCTACAACAGAAAGTGGCGTGGTGAGGAAGGAAACCTTCCAAGCTTTTCTTCCCCATCCCCTGAACTGGGGAAGGAAACCTTATGAACTTTTCTTCCCCACCCTCTGAACTGCAACTGACCCAGCACTTGGCTTTCAACAGGACTAGAACCTGTACACTTGACAGACTTTCTTCTCACTTCAGTTGTGGGTTTGTACTATTTAACTTCTGTCCCCAGAGACACCTTTGACACCTGCCTGCAGCTTTCTACCATTTATAAAGCAATGCACTTAAAGAAAACCCCAACACTCAAACACACAGAAGAGTCACTGGAAAGTTATGAATACATTACCCACCTGGTAAGATGGCACTGAGGGATATGGAACAATCACACCTTGAATTTGATTCCCAATGTTGTTGTGTTGGCCACTGACTAGATTTTGATTCTGAGACTGCTGAACTCCAACTAAACCCTGGTAGTTTTGCTGCTGGTTGGGCAAAATCTGGTAACCTGAAATTATACATTTAAATCTTATTTTGAAATAATGAACATATTTTAAGCACAGTTTGCCTATGCAAAATTACACGTGTAGCATTTTCCAATGGTTTGTTTAATCTGGCAACTTCACAACAGTTGAACTTGTCATGCATATAAAAAGAAGCCAACATTAATAGATTTATTCATTTGGATTCAGCATGAAGTACTATCCATACTAGTTGCAATGCTGCTCTCACATGCGTGCACTATTCGTTTACACTCTGGGTTACATGCATTAACACCTTGATTTGACAGGTGAAAGCTGAAAGCACTTGAACAAAGCATGCTAGACAGGATCAAACCCAATTCATTGTCTGGTATTGTGAACAAGGCCATTCCAGGGACTCGAGTTTGGAAATTCTACATATGCAAAATTCAGCTTGTACCTCAGGTGCCCCAGGGGTCAGAGCATTTTGACTGCAATTCAAAACTAAATCAGACTTCAGGAAAATTTGCATAAGGCATGTGTGCAAATCTTTTCCAAAGGGGCCATTTCTACTGAAATCTGTAATGCTAAAACCAACTGGGGACTGAGAAAAATCTTCAAAGTTCAAGCCATGTTGGTACATAGTGGAAGATGTTCTATATTCAAAGTTATCTTAGGGATACAAAGAAAGATTTTCATATTCATCCCTCTATAGTGTCTCTAAAACAATTTAATATTGCTTAAACTGGCACCCTCTTCTATTTTTCAAAAACTGCCTAAAAAACCCCACCCCACCCCGCCCCAAAACCCAAACCAAACCACCCCAAGCATGAGTGCCAAACAGGAAATCTGTGCATTTATAAAGTCCAACATAAATCCCCCTTTTCTTCTTTTTTCAAAAAGCATATAGCAGATCACTGCTACCATGATCCAAACACATGCAGAACACAAGTTCTTTTTGTCATGTTCTATCATACAGGTGTGCACTACTTACCACGTCAGCAAAACCCCACCACAGTCAGTGTTTCTGAGACAAAGCCAGTTATCCCTCCAGAATAACAAAACTGGGCTTGTCAAGATGCACTGACGGCAAGAAGAGTCTGTGTTTGAGTTGGACACATTCACAGCCCACTGACCTTGACATTCCCCATGCTCCCTAGCTTGGCATGGAACTATAATAGAACAAATTTAGCTGCAAAAACTCACTTGGGTTTTCTTTAAACTGTGCTAAAAAAAGGCATGGTCTATTGTGAAAGTAATTCAGTTAATATAAAACACCTTTTTGTGAGCAGCACCCACCGATGTTCATTGATTTCATCCGCGCAGGGTACAATGAACATTGTGCACTAACAGCCTCAGCAGGCTCTCTATAGAAATTGCAACAATGAACACTAAAAGGAGACTGTTAATATAATCAAATATTGCTTCAGAAAATTAAAGGGAAGAAGGTTCAGTTTGTTAAAAGCAAGACAGCTATTCATTAGAAACACACAACACTATAAATATTTTCAGAGGACTAGACAAAACTTCTGAACAATACATGCTTGAAGTAGGATTAGTACTTAGAATTTTTAATAACTTAAGTTTGAACTGTGCACAAAATCCCCTTTACATCTGTAATAAACAAAATGCTTAAACATACTTTGTTACAAATGATCTACGGCCCCTAAAGAGCAGCAGAATGGGAAGTTGTGGTGTGTGACAGATGCAATTCAGTGCACCTGCAGTCTGAACCCCTCACATCCCAGAAATTGCAATGGACCCGTGAGTAGTTTTGCAGCCTTTTCTGGCACTTGCAGAGACAGACATAATCAATTCTGCAAGCAGAGGGAACTGGAACAATACAAATTGGCTGCCACGAAGGTTCCCCAGAGTGTTCCAAAGAATGCTCTATTTTTAGCTGCACAGTTTCACCTCTGCATAGAGTGGGCTGACAGAAATGCAGCACTCAGCACAAAACCCACACCTGCCACAGCAGATTGTCCCATTACACAGAAATACTCTGAAACGGCAGGTAAAAAAAAGAGCAGGTTTCTTAATATTTACATAATTCAAGAGAAATCACAGTTAATACAAGAAAAGTTAACTTACAGAATATAGAAATACATTTCCTGAATAGTGCATTAAGAGTGAGAAAGTGTTTATTCAAGAACAGAAAAGCAAGTACAACCACTTGGTTAATGAGCTGGGAGTAGATGAGCTTGGTTATAACTATGACAACTACAGCTACTGTTATAGCTGGAGCAGTTTTATTCCTGGCTGATGTGAAGCAGAAGCCAGTTGAAGTTCAGCTGATGTTCCTACAGGAACTGTAGCTCAGATAAGATTTTTAAACAACCAGTACTTAGGTCTCATGGTAACTGGGCTCACATTACCATGGCAATCAGAAATGCCTTTTTCTTAAGGAGAGTTTTCTTATCCCAAAATCTTTCGGGCAACGAAAGCATTTTTATTAAAAGTGAACCCCCCCAAATATTTCACCTGAAACCCTTTTAAAAAGGAAGCCAGGAAGCAGCTGAAAAAGAGACCGGTTCACTGTGAGAAATGTAAACCTCTCAGACAGTGTTACGGCCCCGAATCCAACAGCTCATCGGTAAAGTCAGGCCACTCCACAACATTAGACCAGAAGTGGCTCCAGTTGCCATGCTCTCAGAAGCTGTCATCTTTTATCTGTTATTTCATAGTTAGCAACCACTTTATGAGATGAATAAACCCCACAGCTTTTATGTAATGCAAGATGTGTAACTCTCATTTTTGCCCAGACACTTTGCTGTATGAGCCTAGTAACGTAGTGCCTTTGGCTCAACACCACACATTGCTAATAAGCATCAACCACTTCAGGTGTAGCTTTGTGTCAATTACAAATATCAATGGTTTCAAATAAATTACAAGACAGAGAATTTTCAAATACACCATCTTATGAGGTGTTTCCAGAGCAGATAGCATGACATGGAATCATCCATCTCTAAAATTTGCCTATAAAGCATTAAATGAGAACCAGCAATGGCTGGAGAGCAGTTTGTTGATTTTCAGTGAAACACTTAATTATGCAGTTTCTGGTAAGATCCTTCTGTCTCCCATTAGTGCTGGTAAATGCCAAGTAACCAAACACTGAATATAATTATTGGCTGGACTATCCCCATACTACCTAAACATGATCCCTTGATGTCAGTGTAGGTACAAGGCACATGATCAAAGCAGTAGAGCAGCTGTCTGCACAGCTTGCTTATTTTATTTCTTCCAGGACAGAGAGGGAGTTTATCTGCTGACACTTTTCATGCACAGGCATTGAAATTCAGTTAAAATATAAAGACCTAAAAACATACAAGAAAGGAACTTACCTAATAGCAACCAGTTCATCCCTTTGCATCTTATCACCCCATGCTTTCCAATTCAGACTTGGTCAGGTTTGTTTAGGTCTAAATACGCACTGCGCTCTCTGAGCTGGGGAGTTTGTGTGCTACTCACACAGGGCGTCCCCACAGTGGGAAGTAATCCCCGTTGAGCCTCAGACTTTTTGCTATTAAGTAGTCTAGGTATTAAAAATTCTGAGGAAGGAAAGCAGGTTGTATAATACAGTTGGGTAACACATCTCTAACACCAGTGGGTAACAGAAGTTGCAAAACCAAGTAATTTCCTTTGAAAAAAGTTTTTGTGAACTGAACCCTGAATAACTCCAAGTGTTGCTACTATTGGGGCACTTCCTAGAAGAAGTGCAAAAGAGGAGTCAGCCCTCTTACATGCTACTTCATAGGACATTAATAAATCCAGTTAATATTTGTAAAAGCTGATCTTTCATCCTGTTTCTGTAAAGCAACACATAGTTGGCGGCAGGGGGAGGAATTAAAAAAACCTTCGCGAAGGAAACTCAAAAGTATGTTAAGTATTCAACTGAGAGCTGGTATAAAAGTCTGGTCTTTAAGGATCTCTGCCTCCAAACATCACTAGTTCTGAAAGTTTTGACCATGAGTCAAGATATTACCGAAAAGTAAATTTGTTTCAGGAATACAAATCTTATTGAAGAAGTCATAACAATATTTAGAAGTACAGATGGTCAGAATAATGGTAGCTACAGTTAAAATTTGTAAGAAAAAAAAGACAAGAAAGGAAGGAGATGGAAATGAAGTTTGCTACCATTCATAGAAGGGTAACTTAGACAGTTGAAAAGTCTTTACTAGAAACAGGTAACCACAGAAGTCTAATTATACATTCCATCCAATACCTTGATACCTTTAATCACAGGACAAAAAGACTATCACCAGTACCTTCTGCACAGCATTCTTTTCACGCCACAGCATCTAAGATTAGTATCTTTAGCTTACAACTTTCAGTTCAGGTACATCTCTGCAATGTTACATCATTTAAAGGTACTAATTCATCTTACTTCCCAAGTTACTCAAGTTATTAGTTACAACTTAAAAAAATTATTAACTTTTAAATTTAAAAAATCCTATAACTAAAGTTACAGCATGAGCCACTCAAAGGAATGGCTTGAATCCCAAGTTTCATGCACAAGTGACTCCAATTTTTCCACCTTAGGTTAGTTACACTTTGTATTCTACATTTGATCCTCTACTTTATTTGAAATTTTAGAGCAAAGTAAGTTTAAAGTGGAAAAACCAGGAGAAAAACCACACCAAGTGTGGTAATGAAATGGTGAAAGAGTTGAACAAACCTGTCTGCTGGCCAGGCTGTGGCAGGGCCTGGTTCTGCTGGGTGCTGTAATGGACAGAAACAGGGCGGAACTGCTGGCTGGAGTGCGGGTACTGGTTGGGGGTACAGTAACAAGGTGGCATCTGAAAAGGAACAATTAGGGGTTCACTACCTTCATGCAGCTTCAGAGAAGGCAGACATCAAAATGCAAAACCCACAAAATAAAGATGCAAAACTTATTAAAAGCTGCAACAGATGTTAAATAGTTCAGCAAGTCAAAAATCCCTAATGCTACATAAGTTCCCTCTTTAACAGTCCATTTCTCTACTTTCCTTGTAGAAGCAACAATCTCCAATTTCCACCAAGAGGCATCTGAGAGACAAGAAAACTATGCAGAATGCAAGTTTACCAGCTGCAAGTAAATAGGAAAACCTGTGTGATTGTTGCTCCTCAAGTCAACTACAGTCACTCATTACAAAACACATAACCCAGAAAAGACACCAACCCCAGAACAAAAGCACAGAGCTGCCATTCCGCAGGGAGCCCCAGACCATAAGAAGAGTAGAAGGGCAGGGTCAGTTTTTCACTGCAGCTTTTGGGAGGCTGGAAGGAGCCGTGGTACCTGTGGCACAGGCTGCTGCACATATCCCTGCTGCTGGAGCACGGGCTGGCTGACAGGGTGGCCGGGGGCCGCGTAGGCCGGGGCAGGCGCGGGCGCTGCGGCGGGCGCTGCGGCGGGGGCTGCGGTGAGGATGTAGCCGGGCTGCTGCGGGGGCTGCAGCACCACGCTGGACTGGAACAGGGCCGGGGGAGGCTCAGCCGCTTCGGCCGGGGGCTGCCGGGCAAGGCTCAGGTGGCTGAACTGGGAGCCCAGGTTGTCTTGCTGCAGTCGTGGGAAAAACAGGAAAAACTACATTTGTAAATGCACAGTCAAGGAAAAAAAGAATAAAAAAGCCAAATGCCTCAGTAAGTTTCAGACAGCACGGCTCACATTACTGTGCATTAGCAACAGCAGCCAAAGGGCAACAACAAAGAAGATGGAACAGTAGCAAATTATCTTCAGGGCTCACAGCAAGAGAGAACAGCCATGTTCAGACTTCACTCCTTTCACTGAAAATATTTTGCCTTTTGGATTACATCCACCTTTATCAACTTCTTGTGAGAATTAATTTGTCAAAAAGAAAGTTCAGAATTTGTGTCACTAACATTTTTTGACTGTACTCCAAAGCCTGAGTGAAAACATGTATCCACAGTTAAAATAGCAGGATGCATTAGTATTGCTGAAGCAATTTTTGGTTCTAAGAGCTTAACATAATGAGGCTCTAATCCTGAGTTACAAGGTACATTCCTCTAACTTTGTATTTCCTACATGCAAAGATTAATTATCTTTTCATCTGAAATCAAGTAACAACAGAGAGAAATGTATTCCAGTGGTTACCCTCTATCTGTATTTTATTAACATCTGAAAGGATGCCACTGATTGCACTGAGCGCTGCGGGAGTCCTGTGGAATCTGAAACTTCTATTACTATAACCCCAAGCTCCTTTTCTTTACAAGCAATTCAGCATCAAATCAGCAACATCTTGGAAATTAGAAGTGATCACTAACTAGTATTGCATTTTTTTTTTCTAAACAGGAAGATTTGGTTCATACTTCAAAAGTGGACTCTCCAAATATGCAGGAACATTAAAACTATTTCAAAACCACTTGATCTTCTCTTAGATCATCCTGAAGACAGGAATTAATCAACAAAAAGTAAGTGCAAGCTCTATCTTTTACTGATTAGCTACATTCACATTTTATGATGTATTTTTTTTTAGTTTCCAGGCTAAAGATATTATTAATTACCGTCGGAAATACGAATTTGCACCTAAAACTTAATTTAGAATACCTTTAGTATGTATTCAGTACATCTTTAAAAGCCTTATTTTCATTAGATAATAATCTGACTTTGATATTTCATTCCTTAATGGTGCCTATTAAATGCAACTATAATGCTCTTCTATATTGGATTTTACATTCTGCTTTTCTGAATCCTGTGTTTGGAGAGGAGATACTGCATATGAGTTTGAGCTCTAAATATGTCTGAAGGATAAACCCAAGCCATACCACACTGATTTCTGTTATACTACCAGTGTAAGCAAATGCTAACCTGGTCAGTTTGTCCTGCAGTGACAGGTACAGTACAAGCATGATTAACCCCTGGGAAATGGCATTCCCAATATGTGGAGAAAGCCCACTCTCCTGGTGCCAGCTACAGAGGTGTTACACTTGGATTACAATCCAAGAGCATCAATCCTTTTCACTACATTACTTAATTTACCATCAGCAGGAATAAATTGTTGAAACTGCCCAAGCACTTAGTATTTGAACCCATTTCCTGAGTGTGAAATGGTTTGAAATTACTACAAACCTGGAAGGAGTTTCCTTCTCTGCTTTAGCACATATTCAAACTCTAAATTATCTTCAGAAGCAACATTGCTAATAACAGAACACCTTCCATCAAGTACAATTCCTTTAGAATTGTACTCCTAAAGTACTGCTAACAGTTACTGCAGGGTTTTAATTATATGCAAGCTACTGAATTCAGCTAAAAGTATATTTATTATAAGACATTCCTGTTAATGTTGAAAATTAACTATAGTACAACACTGTGGTGAGTTAACATTGGCTGGCTCCTAAGTGCCCACCAGGCCACTCCATCCCTCCTCTCATCCTTAGCAATACAGGGGAAGAAAATATGATGAAAGGCTTACAGGTCAGGAAAAGGACAGAAAGATCATTCACCAGTTACCATCACAGGCAAAACAGATACAACTTGGGGAAGATTACATTTGTTTATGCCAACTAATAAGAGTAGGATAGTGAGAAATAAAAACAACTAAACCCAGCTTTCCTCAACCCCACTGCTTCTTCCCAGACTCAACTTCACTCCCAAATCTTCTACCTCCTCCTCCAAGTACCACAAGGGATGGAGAATGGGGCTTGTGACTGGTTCCCAGCCATGTCTCTACTGCTTCTTCCTGCTCACACACTTTGCTGCAGCGTGGGGTCGCACCCCCAGGATACTGCCTTCACAAACCCCTTCAGTGTGGGTTCTTCCCACAGGCTGCAGTCCCTCAGGAACAGACTGCTCTAGGATGGGTCCTACTAGAAAACCTGCTCCTGCACAGGCTCCTCCCCTCGGGCCACAGCACCTGCCAGGAGCCTGCTCTGGAAGGCTGCAGCTTCCTTCAGAGCACCGGTGCCTGCTGTGCTGTGGGATGCTCCAAGGGCTGCAGGGTGGAGATCTACTCCATGGTCATCTGTGGGATTCAAGGGGAGAAGCTGCTTCACAAGAGTCTCCTCCCCAGGCTGCAGGCTCTGCCCCAGCACCTGGAGCACCTCCTTCCTTTCCTCCCCCTGGCCTCGATATCTGAGGGAGAGTTGTTTCTCCCTTCTCTCCCTCACACCCTTTCCCAAGCACACTCCGAGGTGCCACCAGTGTGAATGACTGACTCAGCTTGGGCTGTGTCAGCCCTGGCACTGCCTGAAGTTGGCTCTGTCCCATGTGGGAGCAGCTCCCAGTCTCTTCTCACAGGAGCAATCCCTGCTGCTCCCTGCTCCAAAACCTTGCCACATACACTCAACACAAACATGCACTCAGCAGAGTATCAGAGCAGACTGGGGAGTTGGGAAACTTTGATTTTTGACCTGGACTCTGGTTCAGATTCTGCCTTCAATAACAACTCTCCTTTACTAAGTTTCAGTTTCACTTTGTGTGGCTTTTATTTTTTTTTCCTGGTTTTTGATAGACTAAGAGATTTCATTTCCAGCTTCTACTTATTAAACAATGGATACTAAAGAACTGGGAGTGTTAAAAGTTCTATCAGAGAGGCTACAAAAAGGGTAACCTCAAAAAATCAGAGCAGCTGATCCCTCAGAAGGTATTATGGTTCAGCAGAAGAAAGAGCAGACAAGGAAACAGTAACAAACAATGGGAAGAGGTTAATCCAGAGACATACAAAGGTACTGACTGGCTAACAAAACAGCACTGAAAATCTTCCTTTACAAAGGGAAATCATGTATCTCTAAATATAGATTCATATAGATTTAGCCTTAATTGCACATATTTGTGCTGAACTTGAAATGTTCCCATCTCGGGCACTCAGGTGATGTGTCACTGTGATTGAGCAGCCAGTCACTACCCTGGTATCACACACCACTCAAACAGGCAAGCAAAGGTCAGCAGCCACCACAGATGAACCTGGGCAGGGAGCAGAGAAGAGAAGGTGTAATACCACAGAGTATTGCTGTGCAGAGGAGGCTGGCAGGAGCGGGGGTGGGTACGACACTGCGGAGTACTGGACAGGCTGGGAGGAAGGCTGCAGAGCCCGCAGAGGCTGCAGAAATAACAGGGTTATGAACAAGGTTAACACCAGAGGAAGAGAAGTGAAAACAGGTCTTTTGTAACAGAAAAAGGCAACTGCTCCAGAAGAGCAACTCCCTTCACTCTCAGAAACAGAACGGATACTTTTTTTTCTTAAGCTTAAGACTGCATGGAATGAAACCAGAAGTAACTTCAAATATCTCAGTCTCCCAAAAGACCTTCATGTGCTTTATTTGTTATACACTATATTAGCTATGTCAGCAAATTGCTTCTATTTAACATTTGCTGTTTCCCTTAAAGAGACTAAATACTCCACGTGCATTTTAAACACAAGCTCTTTCAAAGCATCTAAAGGCAGAATGAATTTACTACTAACCATAGATCCAAACATACTACTTTATTCAACAGCACTCAAATACTTTCTCTAGATAGTTATCATTGCTCATAATACTTAAGGCAGGTTCAATTCCAGCATCCATTGACAAGGCAATCAGAGAATTAGTAAAGAATTTGTGAAGAAAATGGCAAATATTACATACACACTTCTCTGAAATAGAAAGAGTACAAAGGAGACCTTTTTTCAAAACAGACCAGCTCTACTATGGCATACCCAGGTATCTGAACAGATGTAAACAAGGAAAAGAAACAAAGGTAAAGGTTTAGATGAAGTTTTATAAATATCTTTTGATAAAATTTAAGTACCATCTGAAAATACCTCAGGAGACTACAGCCAGTACCTTGGTGCCTGAAATAGCTGCTGTGGAGAGGGAGAACCCTCCCTCCTCCTGCTCCTACATTTTGCTTTTCTTCTTCTAGGGCTGGGGCAGCCTTTAATCTGGCCTACTTTACTAAACTCTTGTACAAGACAAGGATAAAACACATCCTGTACTCCTGTATGTGGTTTCACGAGCAGAATACGCCGAAGTGCTGCTAACGAGATGTTCATGCTCTACCAGTCCTAAGCTGCTCCTTCTGTGCCATGACTCCTGCTTGTGCTCTACACCCAGGAATTCATCTGTCTGAGAAATAACCCTAAGGCAGGACACCCAAGGTTCCAGTTGGATTAACTCTCTTCCCAGCTGCCATCTGTATTGCTGTTAATACCAGGGTAACTCCACAGTGCAATTAGGGATGAAGGCAGAACCTCAACTTCTTGATAATGGGAAATGGTCATACTAAAATTCCCCAGAATTTTTAATGAAAGGCTGCCTGCCATGCTCAGGTATGAGCAGAGCTGATAGTTCTGAGCATTGGGAGGGAAAAAGCCCAGTTACCCTTATTTGTGTGACTGTTCTTCACATCCCCTGCAGGAGAACAACCCCCCTGCCCCTGTTCTCAGAGCTGAGTGACAGCCCCAGCCCCAGAGTCCCTGAGCACGTGTTTGACAAGTGCACCTGTGAGAGGACGGGGTTTGCTCCAGGCTGGTGCTGGGCTGGGCTGGGCAGGGCTGGCTGGGGTGGAGCTCCAGGCACTTGGGTCCGAACAGGCTGCTGAGGCATGGGAGGATTGTACACAACTGGAGTGCCATCGGGATTGAGGAACGGCTGACCTGGGAAGGGAAAGAGAACAAACACAACCAGCTGCACCATCTGAGCTTGGAGAAAACAGACAAATATATTTACAGCAGGCAAAATTAATAAAATAATGAAATCGAAAACAAAGTAAAGTCATACTGTTTTATATGACAGATTCATGCCAAATGCCCACAACTGTGTTTATAACAGCAATGACTACATGCAGCTAAAATCCAAAGCATGTAAGCAAAACAAAAATACCCCAGTCTTTACTTAGTGAACACAGATAAATATTTCCTATATCCTACACTTCTTGAAACTTGATTTTTAATCAAGTGGATTGAAAATGACAGGAGTAATAAAGGAAAACCCTACCAAAAATACTATTTTAAGGATCTTTTAAAAATTAATATCCTTTAATCAATTTGAACACCAGTCAGAACACAGGAGAGCTTAAAGGCAAAAATTTTGTGAAAACTATATAAATCAATAGCTGCCCTGGTATTCCCATGACTGCTAATGAGATTATTGATAAAGGATTCTCTTCCCCTATTCTTAGATTAATTGGCTTTTAGCTTTCAAAATAAATAACATAGTATTATTCTCCTATTTAATAATTCAGAATCTCAATATTACAGCAATGGGCCAATGAAAAAGAATTGAAAAATAAACTCCATAAAAGTAAATTATAAAAAAATAAATAAATCAGTGATTACATTTTGTGCCTGGGTTGGAAAAATCCAAAACAAATCAAAGGAACAATGGCCTGGCTGGCAAGGACCTGTGCCTACCTGCTTAGTGACCCTTGTTCTGCATTGGCTTATTCTGATGCTTAAATGGCCAAATACTGATTTTTCTCTCCTCTGATTTACTGACACTCTTGTCCTTTCCAGAAAGGTATGAGCTGAGCCTAAAGCCTTTGCACCCTGTCAAAGCAGACTAATGGTCCTCCAGACTTCTTGGTCCCATCCTACTTAAATGCAGCTGGCCAACAGAAGGAGTGCATCAGTGACTGAAGCAAGGACCAAGGAATTCCTGGCACACACAGAGGGAGCAGGAACAGACTTGCAAAAATAATATACAGCAGCTGGACTGCAGCTTATCAGGTGATACTCAATTGAGCTTAATAGATCTTTTTAACACTCAAGAATTGGGAATGTTCACAGAAATAGGGAGTCAGATTTTCTTATCTCCTTCTACCACTTCCTGCTACACACCAGAGCTTCACTTGGAGTGGCTGAGTAAGAACTGTCTTTTCCTATCTTTTCCTAATTAGCATCTTCAACCAGTGAGAAGAATGGCTCTGCTGCCCCAAGGGCACAGAATCCTCTGTCAGAAACCCTGAGGAACCAATCTCTACTTTTGGAACTCTGTCCTTGGAACAATAAAGCCAGAGGAACAATTACAGAATATGATGCTTTGAGTACATCAGAAATCAAAGTTTATCTGCACCTAAGTGTTCCTTGTTCTGAAAGTGTTCTTTGTCTTCTATCAGAAGCTTCATTAAACATTAACATAATTATAAAAGAGTATTAATGAACTTGGCTCTAAGATGACAGATACCTTCTCCTCCAAATCCAATGGCTATGAAAATTAGGTCCTACAGCAACTCATTTGTAACCAAATTTTAAACAATTGATTCATATCAAGGAAAAAGAGAAATTTATCCATTTCAATGTTAAATCTTCTAGTTAAAGAAATTATTTACTACATGATCATTTTAACACCCCCAATGAGAAACATTTTGCTTAAAACATCATTGTGCAGTAATATCAGCACATAATCAAGTCCATCTACAGAATGATGGTAAATATATCCTGAAGTATTTTCTTTCTAAAATGAAAAAAATAATCATACTAAAATCAAAATGTATAATTTCCCAAAATTATGTTTTACATAAAAGGTAAATGAAAAATTTCAGGATTTCTTAATTTCTGCAATGAACTAAAAGTTTGCCCAGAGAATGCTAACTCATTATTTAACCCAGACAAGTTGCTACATATCTCCTTGCATCTACATTATGAAGTATCAATTTCCTACTACTTACTAAAAATATCAGTATTGGCCAAATACACCAACACTGATTTAATCCTGTTTTAAGGTGACAAAGAGAAGTTTAGAAATAGCATTTCATCTTGTGCTTCTTTCTTTCACCTGTATTAACTCAGCCTTGAGCATAAAGACATGAGTATGTTGCATTGAAAAAAATGAAGGATGATAAATTCTTTCAAGTCAATATAAATCCTTTCTCAGCCTCTCTCCCCTCACTGAAACTGTTTTATAGTAGCACTGGAAGAGACTTTTTCCTCTCCTGAAAAAAGCCAAAATAATTAATTTAATTAAGTCATTCTGTGTTCTGGATAATAAATCATGATTTTCATATTTTGTGCAGGTCCCTCATTAAAATTTTACATATAAGCTATAACTCTCCTAGAGAAAATCACGTGAGTTTACTCATTCCTTTGATCCTCCAGTCATGCTTCCTTGTTAAATTAAGTGCATCGAACGAACACAACCACAGAAAAAAATGAAGAGAAAAATAAAGGACAAAGGACAAAGGACTGACATGAAGTCTGATGCAAACACTCGTGCGTTTTGATCCAAGCTCCCCAGTGTAACAGAGACACCCCCAAGCGTGTACCAACCTGTTTGAGGGTTGACCAGCACACTGCCAGGCGGGATGCCCGCCGCTTCCAAGGGAAGCAGAAAGAAGCTACTGCTAGCAGCAGGTGCCACTTGCCCGCTCATGCCACCATCAAAGGAAAGAGAGTTACTAGAGCTGACAGTTGGATACGCGGCAGGCGTGCCAGGAGAGGGCTGGCTTAGAGCTGGCACGGGAAGAGGCTGCTGGCTGTGAGAGAGAGAACCCGTGGAGGACCCTACACTACTAGAAGACTCTGAACCTAGGAAAGGAGTAACGAGAAATTGGTTTTACCTGGAGACAATAACATCATGCTCACTTTAAAAAACACTTGTAAGTGCTTACTCTTAAAACTCAGCATTAAGTACATTATTCAACAGCAGCCTTTTCAATGGACACCCCCTTCATCTCCCTTGGAATACCATGACAAGGTCACTTGTGTGAACCAAGGGTCAATTCAGCACTGCTTTGCACTGCCAAGTGAGGCTTTCGTATCTAGCTCTGGCTTTCTGCTCAGAAAATGTGTATTTGCAGCTCCAGAATTCATTGAAGTGATTGGTCAGTACTCCAAAATGCTGGATGAACACCCAGCCCCAGCTCCTGCTCCTGGGCAGGTGGGGGCAGTGCAGGGAATGCAGCTGCAGGGCCCCGTGCTTCGCCAGCTAAAGCCTCATGCTCTGCACATGCAGCCTGCATCAAGCAAGGACCACTTTCTTTCCACTAACGGGGGTCAGAGATCCTCTGACTCACCTGTTGGACAATTTGCACTACACTAAAACTCACTATTTTTTTCATCCTCTGACAATTTTCAGGCTGAAATCAAGAATACAGTTTAAAAAAAATGAGGGTAATGTAGCTTTAGCCTTGCTGTATACAACAATTCAAATTTCAAAGGAGTATAAAATAGCCAATTTAAAGTAATAATCATTTTACAGTTATGAATTACTATAAACATTGCAAGGCAGTGGAGAACCAGACCCTGAGCTTCCTGAAAGCCAAGGCTTGCAGCTAAAAGAAATATTCCTAAAGTCCAGCATGGAGGTCTGTGGAACTGCTGTTCGCAGGTCACTCTACACCCAGAGCTTTAGATATACAGTTTAGCAAAGACTTAATAAGAAGTATATGATACTTGCAATACTTGGAAACAGAATATAGTTGTTTAAACTTAAAAACTCCTCATTAGCAGCCTCTATACAATCTAGATGAAAAAGCAAGACTCAAAAAGCACTCTGGTGAAATTTATCTACTGGATGAAGTTACTTTGCAGTTCTCCATTAAAGTTCCTAACTGTAGCTCTTCTACTTGTGCTTACAAAGAGAGCACAGCTTGAAGCACTGGCCTTTTTTATTGCTGAATGAAGTGAAATCAAATCTATTAATTGCAAACCGGGTGAGACAGCACATCCCAGCTCTGTGAAACCACCAGCACCTGAGCAGTTACTTCGATTTGTTTCCAAGTGTATTCACCTCTAGAGGAGTGAGGCTGAAGCCATTGTAACCAGAGCCAGTTACACCCCTGAACAAAATGAACAAACCCAATCTCAGCATGTGCCAAATCACCACAACCTGGACCTGCATGAGGCAACCAGCAAGGTGGGTATTCTGAACCTGGAACATTAACTCTCAGAATGCCAAAATAAAGTTTCCAGCAAAAATTTTAAGCATCAATTTCTGTTATTGAAATTTAGCCAACAGCGATTTCTAAGAATGTATTTTATTGTCAGGTTGCACTTTCTTTTCAAGATGTGCCAAACAGCATCACTACACAGCTAAATGGAATAACTCTGTATGATGGCACAATTTTACAGCACATGTAGAAGTGCCTTGAAATGTTTTTGGGTTTTTTTTTACCTAAGTATACAATGGACAGACAGAATTTGTTACTGTTTTACTGCATTAAGATATAGCAGTGCAACCAAATACCTAAAAGGTAGTGGTGGTTTAAGGAAAAGCAAAAAAATTAAATAAATCCTCATTAGAAACCAGTTTTATAAATAAGATCAAAGCCAATACTAATAAGGCAAGCAATTATATTCTGCTTTTTTACAGTTATACTTCAGATCCTGAAGCAACCCACCAGTAACCCACCCATGTATTACACGCCTCAAAATCCTCCACAGATTAGCAACTGAATCAAATTATGTTGGCATTTGAAATACAAATACTTACTAAATTTCAGTTTTGACCCACGGAAGATTAATTTCCGTATTTTCTGAGATTTTGTTTTCACATTAATTACGAGTTAACACATGTTTGAAACTCAGACTCCTATGAGTTTTTTCTCCCCAACATTTCTGAATCTTAAACAGTACACTTCGTTCCACTGACCTCATTTCTCAGCAATCTAAAAATTAAGTAAGCATTTTAGCCATATTCATTTTAATTTAACAAAAGAAAGAGAACACAATAAAAATAACTACCAATTCACAGGCTTTAGTGCTGTTTTATGTGAGCTAGGATGATAGCAGTGCAGTTTCCTAAGATAGTGCAATGCAGCTTTGCCCCTCTGGAAATGGAGATGTGAACAAGTATTGTAGTCAAAAGTATTTCTGTTAAAAAACATTTTCAAACCCTCTGTACGACATGAAATGCATTGAACTCCAAGCCATCTACAACACACTTGAAAATTCAACTTCCAAAGCCAGAAGTCTTCACCTCGTTTGTTCCGTTCCAGCTCTAGGGCTGCACCTGCAGGTGCTCCACGCGTGCAGCCCCCATCCCGAGGGAGCAGGATGCACGGAGCCTCCCCACCCGCACCAGCTGGCAACAGCTGCCACCAGCTGCCACGCACACCCAGCTCAGCCCACAGCGCCTGCCCCGAGGCCGCTCTACCTGCTTTAGACAGCCTGCCCGTGCTCTTGCTGCTGCCAGAGCTGTCCCCGCGGCTCAGCACCGAGATGCCGCTGAAGCTGCTGGCCTTTGTCACCGCCGGCTTCAGGTTGCGCAGGGAGCTGTCGGAGTCGGTGCTGCTCCAGGGCCGCGGCTCGCAGTACTTCAGCTCGGTCTCAGTGCTGCTCTGGTGGCTGTTGGCTGATCTCCCTGATGTCTCCTTATTGATCCTGTAAGTTACACACTGAACTTTTAGCACAAGCATCACTTGCAAAATAAGGGAAAAGAAAAAAAAAGAAAACAAAAAACATGAATGAAAAGGTAAACGCATGCAGAATACTTTGGAGTTTGTTATTTTAAAAGAAAGCATCAAATACCTAAGTATCTGTCGTCTTTGTTGGGTACTATTAGTTTCTTCCTCCTGGATTCTGTTGACATTTTAATAAGATAGCTTAATATTTATTAAGAAAATAGGAAGACAAAAGAGAATTAAACGGCAAATTTTCTTACCTTTTATCAGTGAAATAATTCTCTTGGGAACACAGGGACTGAGGGGTAAAGAAGTGCAGAAATTAATATGAATGGCATCTAGAACCCCTGCTACAAAACACGCAGCAATCTGGAGTCTTCTGCAATATACACAGACTTTTACAGCATCCTCTTTATATTAAACTGCCTGAGAAACTTTACCTCTGTGAATAATTTCCATGAGGGAACAAGACAACATAAAAAGGTCCATGTGCAGGAAATCAAAATCAGCATGGGAACAGTCACAATGCTGGTCATTTGGTTTATATCAGAATTTTTCTGAAGTTACAATTCTTCCCTTGGGCCTTTGCTGCCTTCTGTCACTTGCAGCTGGTGTGTGTTCACAGGGCTGTCACAGCACCTGAGCTGCCTTGTCTTCTGCTGGGAAGGGTGACAGAGGAGAGGACACTGCTGCTGCAGTACCTGCTCACCGCTTTGGGTATAGCACACACAGTCTGTGTACGCTGCAGAGCACACGGAACATAACCAAAAAGGCTATTCCTGACTCAAATCACGCTGCCCTTGGCTGTGTCTCCTAACATCTGGCACAAAGCTTCTGAGGGTGTAATACATGGTAAATTAAGATGCACAAAGAAAACGTAATTTTTTATCTAAAATCCCATTCTTTTTGTTTGTAACTAAGGTGAACAAAAAAATAATAAATTAGCCTCCCAAGAGCTCATTACTCTCCTCAGAATGAGAATCTGGTTTTGGATGTGCAAAAGCTACAGATAAATGTCAGAAAAAAGTGAATTATTTAAAGTAACACATATTTTTAAAGACATATTTGTTCTGTTTTACTCAATATAATCACTACCTGCAATTGAATTGTAGCCTACAGTTCTGTCCTGCAGTCAATCTCCAGTCAGGAGATTGGACTGCAAGATTCCTGAACCAGAATTTCACATTTGGGACCTCAAATCATTTTACTGTGACCACTCGTAAGATGTGCTTGGTATAGATACAAGTGAGAAAAGAGTTTTTCGGTTTTAAAATGGTTTCATTTTTTGCTTCTTTTAATTATCGCTCTGAACAACAACTGAAATGATTGCAGTACCAAAACTCTGTAACTTAAATTGCAGTAAGGGGCAAAACAATGCAAAGGGGGGAAATGCATTGCACTAGGTAATGCTAGAGAACACTCCTAAATCATTCTTGGGTTGTTTGAGTTTCATACAGCAGCGATTAGAGAAAACAAAAGATTTCTCACTAACTGCAGTATCATTTAAAAACTCACTCGGGCCACACTCTTATCTGCTCAGTGTCAGTCAGAAACAGAAAGTTTCCTGGAAAGCCACCTGTCCATATATGTGTGTGAAGGGTTCATAGAAAATAGTGAAAGATTGTTTTTGATACATACATCTTGTGCAAATATCCTTTCTCTAGCTCTCTGATATTCTTCTTCACGTTCTTCTATGGATTTACTTCTTCTGTCATCTTTTAATCTTATTCTCATCTAAATTAAGTGGTACAGTGTCAATTTACACAAGAAAACAGTAAGAATGCACAGTCAAATACAGCAAGTGGAAGGAATAAGCTATGTGTGCTTTACCTGGTTGTCATCTTTGTCTAAACTAGAGTTATCTCTCTTAAGGATGTACCGCTTCTGGAAATCATCACTCTTCTCATCCTTTATATGCTCACAAAACTTTTGGTCAGGTCTAAGAAAAGTCGTTACAAAGAAAATATTTATGGTTTTATAAATATATACTGTACACACAGTGGCACAAACCGAAATATACTCGAGATTAATTTTAAATACACTTAATATTCTAACTGAAATAATAGACTTTGGCTGTCCGGGCAATGGAAAAGATGAGGTGCACCCCTGACAAGTCCTGTCCTGAGGCATAACAAACCTGCTTTTAAAAATGTCTTCCTCCTTCAAAGCTTTTGCTGCAACTTCCAGTTAAGGTGGGAAGCAAACCACATGCCCTTGGGGAATCGGAAGTGCTTTGGAATCCCGACTGGTGCCATGCAATGGATATTGGGCATGCATGGAAGTGAAGACAGGTGTTTGCTGCTAGAGCCACAATACCTCAGAATTCATTTCAAGGGAAAACAGAAGACAAGAAAGTAGAGGAGAAAGCACAAACTTAGAAACTTCTAAAACAAAATTAAGTAGAAATGAGTAAGAGAAGAAGAGTATAATGCAGGCAAGCAAGAGCTTCACACGGTCATAGGGTGAGGGTGAAGCAACGGATTATAAATATTGTTGTGGCATTTTCGCTACTTTGTGAAAAAAAAAGTGGTATTTTGTAAATACTTGTTATTAAAGAGAGATACCAAGTACCTAGATAATAAAACTACTGCTGTCAAAAGAGAAGAACTCAGATAATCAGGAAATATTTGTCTAATAGAGGACAGAACAAATGTATGCTCTTCTCTATTCCTGTTATTTATCATTACCTAGGATTCTGGATAGAGTCAGGGGAGCATTTTCTATGAATCAGCCAGCCCTGCCTATTGGTTACTGGATGCCCAGACATAATTAGCAGGCATTTCAGAGAACCTTTAGACCGTCTTACCTCTTTCTTTTAAAGGTCTCTGAATTTACTGCCCTGCAATCACCAACTCCCACTCCACTGAGACGTGCCAGTGTGCACTGGGTGGTTGATGCCAGTAACACCAGTGCTCGCCGAGGGAGCCGCCAACCTGCCTATGAGGAAAAGGTGAGTTTGCCTTTATGCCACATGGAGCAGATCTCCAAGGTTTTCTTCCTAAATTCTTATTTTATATCCAAAGGGATTTAAAATAAGAATATTGAAAACATCAAGAATCTTTATGTCTGCAGGTTAGATGAAATGCCTGCTAATTAGTAACTACACCTATAGGGGCTTCCAGAGGCCACAAGCTATTTGAATATGGTCTAAAAAAATGTTTTAAAAGCATAAAAATGAAATAATTTTTTATTAGTTCTTATTTCACAACTGAAGTGCTAGACTGAAGCTTCAGTCTAGAGATGCTGGTAAATGCAAAGGCAACAGATTTGAAATGTTTGGCTTTCTAGGTCCATTTAGGCAGAGATTATACAGCCAAAGCAGAAACACATACATAAATAATATAAGGATCCAACATATATTTAGGCTCTATATATATTTTTCTAAAGACTTTTAAGGAGAAACTGTTGACTTAAGTGAAATTTTAGTGTGGCTTATCCTTTCAGTTCTACTGACTAAAATAGGGTGGGTAATTAGATTTTTTTCTCCCAAAGCTCTAAAGAATGTACCTAGAGACTGAGATTAGGATGCAGGCGCTGTACACTCCTGTTTTCATGTTCAAAACCAACAAAAATTGGTGTCAGGCAACTGCTTTAAGTTAAAACTAGAAACTAGGTGGCATAAATACGTCAACACATTAGGCCTGTGTATTTTTGAGATAGAATGAGAAGACAGAGCAAGTGCAGAGAACACAGAGAACAGCTGGGTCATCTGAATGAAAATCTCAATTCCTCACAGGTTCCACACTTGCTGTGGCCCCAGTGCTATCTTTTCTACAATATGGATTTTCCTAGCGGTTTCTCCAAAACCTCCCCAGCCCTCACAGTAAAGCAGCATGCCATGGCTTGTTAGCCTGGCTGACATTTCCACTGATGTGTCTTCCCTGCTACGTTTATTTGTAAGGCCATGAGAGATCTGTAAGCAACATTATTCCAACAGAAGAACTTCAACAGCTGCATTTTCCCAGTAGAATTTTACAATACAAAAGCCAAAGCTGTGCAAGTCCCATCCCTTCACCAAATCGGAAATAACCCCGTTCTAAGACAAGGGCTGGCTCTGCTTTCCAAAAGAAACAAAGAGTGTACTTTGTACACTTTACTGGTGTAAATCTTTTAACAAATAGACAGTTGCTATTAATCCATATTTCACAGAAACAAAGTTAGCAACGCATCTCTGCCAGAAAAGCAACAAAGATTCTTAACTGAGAGATAACATTTTTCCCCCCAAAGAATTCAAACGTGAAACAGATCACATTATTACACAGCAGGAACATGAACAGTAAAGAGCTCACAACCACCTCTCCTTGATGCCTGCTCCCAGTGAGGAACAGACCTCACCTGCTACAGCATCACTGCCTCACCTCCCAGGCCTTAGAGCTATGCATCAAAAGGATTTTTCAAGGCTTTTACACTTACATTCTTGTATTGCTAGTTTTATTTACTATGACTGACTTCCCACTCTGGTCCACGTTGTGCTCTAATCCAAAGTAAGCAGCTACCCTGTGCAACAGCATTCTATGGTAAGATGTCATTGGGGGAAACTTTTTTCTTGGTACTCTGGAAGAAAGGAATAGTAGCTTTATTAAATAAACAGGAACACTCTTGAATTCTTTTGTCCTATGAGAGTACAGTACTTACTCATTATTACCAATGAAATCTAAAATTTCCTGTTCTAATTTCAGCAGCATCATTCTGTCCCTGAAAATAAAAACACAGCAACTCACATATGAGACACTCCAATAACTGCAGTTGTATTCATCTTAAGAATACACAGATCAGAGCTGTGATCAAGGGAAGATGGCAAACTGGAAATAGGACCACCAGGTGTCAAATGCAGTATTTTTAGGACAAAGTATTCTTTTTTCGCTATACTGTATTGAACCTGCCTAGCGAAACATGCTGTTCTGCTCTCAGGTATCAGAGTACAAAGATCCTTCAAGAAGTCTCTGCCCAGGAGGCTCAGCAGGAAGTGCAGTCACAGAGAAGCCAGGCTCCAGGAGGAAAAGCAGTGCTGAGGTTGTTCCTTGCTGGTTGGTGTGGGCAGGGAGATGTGCAGAGGCCTCAGCTGGCCCTTGGATTGTGAAGCACATCAGGGAATCACTGAGTGACAGGCACTGGTACAGGGGGGCACATCACCAACAAGGGGCTTAAACCTGGCATGACTGGCAATGTGCTGACAGACTAGTAATACAAAAAAGCTAAAACTTAGGGTGATAGAAAGGAACACTATCCTTGAAACTGCTTAGGCAGGTTCTGATAAATTGTTAAGATGCAATGAAATTCACTGATGCACAGTTCAGAATCTGTGCACAGCAAGTAACTCAGCTTCCCAGTCACTGTGCATGGAAACCCATGGAGATCTTCACCTACAATTCCTTATTTCCCCTGGGATGCTTCATGACTTCAAACAGGAACCACCTGCAAGTCTCACAGGGGTCCATGCTTTCTAATTGTACTCTCTAGGACTATGGCTTTGGCCATATTATGGCTCATTTCACGTTTTTTCCCAATAAAATGGAATCCAAATAAATTACCACATTGGAAGTCATAACTATTAATATGAACGAGTAACAAATAGCAGTGAAACAGCTTTTGTGGCAGAGTACAACTGCACTAAGTTAATTTCTTGCCTTGTACTAAGGCCACAAATGCAGCACAAAACCCCAGTGTGGGAAAGAACAAACAAAGCAGACAGGGACACACTGCAAACCTCAGACCAACAGAACCAGGTCAGCTCTGCTGCTAACAAATGATGGACTTGGATTAGGTCGGATTTGGTTTCTGATGTGCAGAGTGAAAATCTCTAACTACAGTTATATGGTACAGCTCCAAAAATGCCTTTATCTATAAATTCAGTGAAGACAGATTAGAGTCAGAGAAGGCAGTTTGGTCTCTAACAAGCAGGTGCTGAGACAGTACAAGGTTTAGAGACAATGTATTAAAGTCCCTTCAGGGAGAGAACTGCACATAGACAGAGCACATTATTTGCATATTAAACATTAAAAGCATTTAAACCATTTCAATGTCCTGAACCTCTGCTCAAAAGCAAATCAATTACAATGGTGTTTAGGATAGTCTGTGCAACAGAATCTCACCCTGAATAACTGACATGGACTGTTAGACATTTAAGAGAGGAAAAAATATAAAACTACAAACAAAAAACCAGATAGTGCGACACCTCAGGCAACAAGAAGAAAGAAAAACATGAAGGAAGTTGATATTATGGATTCTTACCTGGGATTGTTTTTTAATGTATTTACTAAAAATTCATGAAGATCTATACCAGTGGAATCTGTATACTCCTGGCTGGAATCTAAGGGTGAGGGGGAAAAGAGTAAAATTACACTCTGAAGAAGCTTTTTTTCCAATTATTGATAAACATACTATACATGGGTCCATACTATATAACCATTAAGTACATTATTACCAAAATTAAATGCTTCCAGTTTCCAGGGGAAAGACCTACAAGTCAAAAACAAAACAGAAAACTCGCCACCACCCACTATTCCCAATTCAAGAGCAATACAGAAGCAAAAGTTTCAGTACCACCAATCTCTTAATAACAGGCTGTATGTTGTGAAGCAGTTAATCACCTTGATTTCCATCTGCCTTCCACATTTTCTCACTATCCTACATTGCAGTGTTGTGTACGCATTTGTGGACCAGCAGCAGCTTATCTACTGAACTACTGGATATTGCCTAAAAATTCTGAAATTCAGAATGTAACAATTTAACATTCACAAGGTGGTGCTTTTACTAAAAATTCTTGTACTGGGCTTTGTTTTCACATCATGTTTAGATGTCTTCAAAAAGAAGTCTCAACCTTCCCCCTCCTTTCAAGAAAGTGTTCCATTAAATACTGAATACTGTATTCAGTATTTAACAGCATTTCTGGAACTAGATTTCTTCCAAGAACTACTTATGTGTTAAGCTAGTCTCAACTTCTTTAGGCACAACTCAAACTTATGCCCAGGTCCCAGCTCTTCCAGCTGCCCAGAAAGTGTAAGTGAAACCAAGCAAATCTGAGCATTATAGTTTGGAATAACTTTTGATTCTGAGGAGGAGAAGGCAAAAAAAAAAAACCAAAAAAAAAACCAAACTATATTTGGTGAAAACTTCAATTATTTACCTCAATCTTCCTAATTTGAAAGTGAGCTAACTAAAATTATTTAGTTATAATTACTAGAAATGATGCTGAATTTCCATAATTTTCTATTTTGGCACATCCTCTATTGGGAAGTAATTAACCTTCAGAAGAGAGGGTGGTTGAATTCAGAACAGCCACCTCTACCACAGGCATTTTGTCACTTTGCTCTCAACTCCCCACCATTACCTATTGGGTATTTGGGGGTGGTGGTGTTTAAGGCATCACTTCAAAGACTGAGATGTATAAATGCAGGTAAAGCTGTCCATGCCAGTGTTTTTCATTTCACAGATACCTGGCTGCCAGCTGGGACAAGCTGCACTGGAATTCCACATGAGGAATGCCTTATGGAACTGTAGGACATGGATGGACAGGAGCCACTTGTCTCAAAAAGAATTCCATCCCTAAAGGTATTTCCTATACACTGTCTGATCTAAGATATCCAGAATGTTTACCTAAATATTTAAAGCAAGAGCTGTAAAATGACTTGCCAACTTAAATGCATAAAGTGTTCTCCATGTTGGAGGCATTAGACAGCATGGGCAAAAACTGACTTATGTCATTAATGTCACAGCTCTCATTCAGATTAAAACCCAAAGATTTTCAGCACATGGACTGTAACTTCAATCCAGAATACAGAATATTTAAGTGAAAACATAATACTCGTCCTTTTTATTTATGTAGTCCTACCCTTACTCCAGCACTTCATAAAAAAAAAAAATCTAGATATTATCAAAAGTAAAATAAACAAAGAAGAACGCTGACTCCTGTTGAATGAGGATCAGAAAAAGAACAAAGGGACCTGTGCCATTCTCACTTTGGTTTCACAAGTCCTGTAATAACAAAGGCTAGGAATAAGACAAGAGCTTCCACTGACTCGTAAAGTCAGCTTAAAGAACACTTGGACACAACTGAGACAACACAGCTGTTTCTGTGCTGCTCTGCACACTCAGGCAGGAGAGAAAGGAAAAGCATCAGCTGGAGTGTTTGATGCAGTCTCAAAAAAAAGCTCTCTTTCCTCTGGATTAGATTCCTTCTCCAGCTCAAAGGTGTCTGATCTATGCTTCATTTGCAAAAAAAAAATTAATAAAGCAACGTTTATGCAATGAAGACCTGGAAGTAGCACAGTATTTTCATATGTTCTTTATCTACACAGTACATTTAAAAGCACAAGGACAGATAGCAAACCTCTTGATAACATTTTTCTGGACAGTTTATCACTGGATTTTTCCTTTTCTGATTCATCTTTTGCAGGTTTTTCTTCTTTTTCAAAAGACTGTGACAAGTGGATCTGAATTTTCTCCTGTCAAAAAGTAAAAATCAGTCATCTCACAAATTATTTCAAACAATACCTGCAGGAGAACTGTTCTGTACTATATTACCTGTAAAATAATTAAGCAACAATAGAAAGAAGAAACTGTCTACAAATTCTTTCTGATTTCACGTGTGCTCCACGTGTCCACACAACAAAATTATTAATCACTAAGTCAGAAAGTACAGAGAAGGCATAGAAAGGACCACACACATTTTAGACTTTACACACACTTCTAGGCCCTGAATGCTATTGCAAAATGAATTCAAAGTACCTTACTCCATACATGTAAGAAAATATTCCAGTTTTAAGAGGTATGAATTTTATCCTGCCTCTATATTTTTAACTCATTCGCATTGCTTTTTTCCTCCCCGTTGTTATAAAAGCTTCTTGCAAGTTTTGATTTGGTTCATACCAAGAAAAAACAAAACAAACCAAACATTTCAATCTAAGACAGACCAGCATTTCCAGATCCACAAAAAAAGGGATATATTTACAGTACAATATATCAAGGCATAGTTTGCAAACCTGTCATCACGGCTTAGTTTCATAATGGCTTGTGTATTTTGATAGAGTAGCTTTGTGTGCAACCATCTCAAAATCCATGGTTTTATACCAGTAGGTGAACTATTATAAAACCTGTTTCTCAAATACAGCAAAAAGCTTCCCTCTGAAATTAGTGATATAATAGTCCCCTCAAAACCCTAAATAGTGCAAGATTGCAGTTTGCTTTTCATGCCTCTTTACCCTTTCATCAGGTTGTCAGTGAAGGACTAATGCATTTCAGACAGCCAGACCCGAGGAGTTCGGGAACAAAGGAATCGCGGTGTCTGAATGACTCCCAGAGGAGCAGTGGCCAAGTCCTGTCAGAGCCAGACTCCCCTGTCACCTTTTAACTCCCTCAAGTGTCAGTTCTGCTCCCCCAGATGCCAGCTGAGTCCATGCTGTCACCTCCACATTCTCGAGAACACCTAATCCTTCCCCATCTAGAGAACTGCCCCTCATGCACTCTTGGCTATCCCTCTTGTGCCCTGCAGCTTAATCCTTTCCCACGCAAGTCCTCGCTGTTCCCTCAAAGCCCTTCTCACCCACATCCAGGCCCTTGCTCTAAGCTCCCGCTCTTGTGTCATCGCACAGGCTTGATCTCAGCTGTGGAATGGGGCCAGAGTTAAATATAGCCAGGATTCACCAGACTGGAACCTGTTCACGTGCCCAGCCCGCAGCCACTCCTGCCCGCGCCGGACAACGGGAGCCCTGCACTGCCCAGGCTGTGGTCCAGCAGGGCTTCCCCTCAGCAGCACCGGGGCGACAACTGTTTCAAACGAGGGAAAAAATGGTCACTGATAGTTTTATCAGCTCTCCCTTTCATTGGGACTTTTCCCCACACTACATGTGGGAAATGTTCCAATTAAACTTCGTAATTAATGAAAACCAGCTAAACTGCATCTCAACATGAATGAAGACTTCTCAGCTTTGGACAGTGTCTATAACCACAGCTGATAAACACCATGCCCCCATGACCAGCAGGGAACTCTCTCATCTGATTCTTTCCTAGTCTTGAGAATTTACTTGGCTACAAACCTTAAGGAGTCCAGAACAAATCTTTGCATTCCTTACCTCATAAACCTGAGTATAAATCAAATGAGCAATTTACCTGTCACTACAAAATGCACTACTCTTAGCATACACCAAGTAGCTGTGTAACCATTATTTGAGAAGGAAAAATGTATCTGTCTTAAGAAATTATTCCTGACTTGGATTTACTAATGTGTTACCCTCCATGTTACAGTAACACCCTAAAAAACTATCAGTAAATTAAGGAAATTTTTATAGTCTGATGTTTCTTCACTAAAACAGTGACTGCAACTTCTAAACTCATTCCAAGTAATGCATACAGCAATAGTTTAGTCAAAGCATCTCAGCAAGTAATCATTTTCATACTTCCTTCCCCAAGGAGAGCTAAAAAAAGGAATCACCATCTGAACAGGCAGTTCTGCTACTACCACCAGCTCTACTTCGAAGTGTGATACACCAGAACTGGGTACCAAAGGGCACTTTCTTGTGATTTCATGCTATAAAAACTGTAGCATCTAATTAAATATGACCTACTTGACTGGAAAGCTGCTGAAAAATCTTTTAACTTCTCTTCCCCTATAAAACTCTCTTAATACTGTTTGCAGCAGGTCTCTGCTGGCATTTGGACTCCTTACCCTAACTCAGATCACCCATCCCAAACCCTCATTGCAGAAGATTGAACTGTCACCAAATTTTGATTAAACAAGAAAAAGCCAAACAAAACACCCCAAGCCATCAAAACCTGATAAATCCCGTCTGCTTAATACATTTGGGAGAAAGGTAAGAATATTTCTCAAAGCCCTACAACCTGAGGCTGGACTTTTACCAGAAAAAACAAAGTAAGTCAATAGAAACTAACATTACAGCCCCTTGCCTTCTCCACCCATTCCCTCTCCATTGGGTTATTTGACTTTGCTTAAAAAGTTCAATCTTTTTAAGGTTTATTTACTTGTTAGCCATAATAACAACTGTCATTCATATGAAAATAGCTCTTCCTTACAAAGGGCTGAACTGGATCACCCTTTGCTAGTGCTTGTACTTTGTATTGGAGCACAGAGTCAGAACAACCTGATATTTACACAAATGATGGCAAGAGAACAGAGTTGGTGTTAAAAAGATAAAAAAAATCAAACATTCCACAGCTATGTTCTTCCCCTCAGAACAAATTTATAAGCTGGTACTTTCACAGCACCTCTTAGTAAAGGGCTGCCAGTGCTTTTTATAAAAATATGCAAGGCTCTTATCTAGGTTTCTCAGGAAGAAGCAGTATCTTGTTTCATGTTGCAATTGAAAATAGAAACATAGATCCGAAAATCTGCTTGAGACAATTTCTTTGGTCTGTCACCCTCTTCCATCACAGCCTTCCGAGGAGAAGCAGCCAGGGGTGCCAGCAGTGTCCTGCTCAGTGCCTCCTACACCCAGCTGTGGCAGGAATTTCACCCTGCTGGCGCTGCTGGTGGGAAGGGGTGACTGAAGAACCGTCACAGACAGGACCACAGAGTGATCCCCAAACTCACACCAGTCCCTAGGTGAGTCTATGTATTTTTCATCTTATCAGAGCAAACACTTTCTAATAACCAAAAATTGGGATTCTTCAAACATCACCAGTAACATTATCCTGAATTTAATTCCTCCTGTGTCTTAAAATCCATTTTAACACAAAACTGGAAGCCCATTTTCAGTTGCAATCATTGATACAACAGAGCAGTGACTCTTCCAGGAAGAGGAAGTATCAGAGATGATTCTCCTGCTGCCAGAGAGGCCTGTGCAAGGCAGGCTCTTCTTTTTTTGAGCCACTGGAACTCCCACACATCCCAAGCACAATTAATGCTTCAGAGTGTGAGGCTGAAGGCAGCCAGCAGCTGACTGGCACTTATGAAGAGCTCTTCCATGCTTTCCCCAAGATTCTTTGGGAAAGGAGGCAAAATGGGTGAAGAAATTGCCAGGGTCATGGGAGACCTGTGCTCCATAGGATGTGCACTCCAGCATCAGAACTGGTAACAGATTCCCACTCCTAACTCTCCAACACACATTTCTCTACCCTGCAGGGAAGAACTAAATTTGTTCTCGCAATCATTTCTCTGCACAGCTATTGGGATTCATAAGCTATTTCTTCTACATTACTGCTTCCAAAGAAAACTAACAGCTAGCTCTAATTTTGTTCTGAAGGCAATCTGCTTTATGGTGCTCCTTTTGTACAAACTTATATTACCACACAATTCAATTCATTCTGCAGAGCCAGCCTTGACATCCCTTCTACTACTGCAAAGATTCCTTTCAAGAGCCACCTGGCAGCACACAGATACAGGCATGTTCCCAGAGGACTTGGCCACAAATGCCACCTGAGGAGAACACTTCTTATAAATGTCTGACTTTAAATCATTCAACACATGGCTTTGTGCAGTGCGGGAGGTTGGAAAATCCTGCTGCCTCCTAGGCTGGCAATGCACCAGGGATGAACAGTCCACCAAATCAGGCTTCTGTCTTCTTGTGAATTTGCCCCAGTGACTGAAAAAGTTAAACCCCCCTGCTGCAGACTGAACAACTCAGCCTGACCAGATCTCTCAGGCTATTTTGTTATCTTATGGGAAACATTACAAAAGGACTGTAAATCATTGTAAACAGCAACAGCTCTCCTGTTGGCTTTTAATCTCTTACTCTGCCACCTTTACCAATCTATGACTGAGATTTTCATCAAAGTAGCAGGACCAGTTTCTGAATTTCTCTAGTCAACACTTCAAATTCTGCTATATTGGTGAAAGACTCCAAAAAATACTGTTTTCTGATTTTTTTCCCAAGGAACAAAAAAACGCCCAAACCTAGATACTCTGTGGTTCAATCTCAAAAAAAAAATTAGCTTCACAGTCACATACATGAGTCCATCCTTCGCCAGAACTGAGTTAGCACCTCACCAGCAAAATCCCCTCAACGCCCTGTTTCTACTGCTTCCTTCTTAACCAAGGTGAGACTTTCCACAAAAGCACAGTTTAGAAGCTTTTCAGTAACAGCAAAGGCCCATTCCTGTTTTGACAGGCATGAAAAAACAACAGCATTTTGATGGCCCTCATTCACAGACAGAACTAAAGGCAATGCTAGGGTTTTGCTCTGAAAATACAGACTGGTATGGAGGTAAAGTCAGGAAAGTTGGATTTTATTTCAATTCTCTAAAGTAATTTTACATATTTTGTTCAGCACGTAGGAACTTCTTCAAATGTGTTATATCATTATATCATTTTAATATATTAATTCAGACACACTTTAGAAGGTATTACAGAGCTACCAGCAATTGGGACTAATATGCAGGAATTCAGTTACAACACCAGAAGTTACAAGTGTTACCATTTTCAAAATATAAGAAGCTGATAAATTCTGCTCCATACTAATCACAATGTTTCTGTCTTACTGATTGCAGACAGCACTTAAGCAATTTAAGAGTCCCTCAAGTGCACTGTAGGACAAAAAAGTTAAAATAACTGACAAACCCCCTCTTTCTGTCCACAGATATCAACTAGTGTAGTTCACAAAACAAAGCAGCAAATTCTGCATCTGATATTATCACCTTTATTAAATCTGTATTAAAACAAAAATTAAAGCCACATGGTGTCCACATATTTAAAGAATACTCAACAGATTTTTTTTTGAACAATGAGTCACTTGAAATTGTTCCAGAAACTTCAGTAAGGTGATTTTTACCTGGAGGTCCTGTGATATTTCAGCTGTGGGAGGTGGTGGATATTCTTCACATACAGCAAGGCTCCGAACTAACTTTAACTTTGTGTTTGACTAAAGGAAAGTATGTAAAATTAAAAACTATGGCTTATAAAATATTATATAAATATACCATAAGCCGTTATTTGTCATTCATTATATGTAAAACAAATGGCTGAAAACTGCATTTTTAATGTTTTCAACAGAAAAAATAATTCCCTTTAGGATAAAAATACCCAAGCAATTGCAGCTTTTGAAGGCACTACCAGCACAATAGAGCACATCTAATGAAAAGTAAATAAAATGTTTGGGAAGGTATTTCTCTCCATAACAATAAAAAGCCACCAAAAATATAAAGGCAAATCACAAAAGCAGACAACTAGGCAAGACAAAAATCCAACAGAATAAAACAAAGCTACAACGCCAAAAAATGAAACTAAAGGCACTTTCCACAAAGTAACGAAGCTGCACGAAGCATGAAGGGCTCCCTTCGCATGCCAGCACACCGGGCTACCGTACCTTGGACCTTTTGGCTGTCTGTCCAAAGGACTGCACCGGCTGCTGGCGACAGGCACAACAGAGAAGGGTTAGATTCAACTCAGTGCTACAAGTTTGTTAATGCAAAAGTCTGTACAAGAGAAAGCTTTGACAGTTATCACTGACACGGGCAGATCTGTGAAAGAACAGCAGGTGCTTTTGGCTGACGGATTAGGCGCTCTCCCACTTCCGTCAGGCTTGTCCTTGATTTCCCTTCTTCATTTATCAACAATAGATATTAGAGCACTTTAACAGGAACCAAGTATTATCCTTGTTCAGTGGCATCCAAGCAGTGTACTCTCACAGCCAGCTCCTACACTTTCAATTCTTGTTTCCTAATTTCCTGGGCAACATGACATGTTTTTTTATAAATTTTCTTCCTATTCCTGAAACCTACCTGGAAAAATAATACCAAAAATAAAAAAAGCATTGCCTCTACCAAGGGAACAGATAACAGATGATGAGTTCTCATAAGCAGCTTAAAACATATAGGGTTTTTTTCTTTCATCTTGGGACCTATAAAAGTATATTTTAAAATGGGCTACTGGTCTTTTTTTCCCCTCTTTCATTTAGTAACTTAATTAATATGCATTTTCTCCTCCCAGAGCCATTTTAGTAACTTATTATGCAATAATTTGCTTTTTCCTCCCAAAGCTGTTATTCTCTTACTATTGTTCCCTAAAAAAAGAAAAACCAGATTTTTACTAAAGCATGCATAACTGAAAGGTACATTTGAATCAACAAAAGCATTTAATGATTTGTTAACTGCATAGTTAAAACTAACTCAACCTCCAGTGCCAGTAGTACAAGAATAGAAACATTTAGAGCACCATCACATAATTTAAGTACTGGTTTCCCTGGAGAACGTAAACTGATGAATAGACAAGCTTTTAACAGAACTGGTTTTAGTGAGCACAGGCCTAATATTTGTAAGGAGACATTAAGATCATTAATATAATTTCAGATGTTGTTGAATGGACAGTATTTCCTCCTTTAAAAAGGGAACTAAATAGAAACTCCACTGGAAAACTCCATGAATGCAGCTCTCCTTGCCTTAGCTCCCAGGACATGTGTATCAAGTGCCTGAACTTCTCAGCAGGACATACAACATTGCTGAAAAGAACACTTCACCTACAGCAAAGAGCTCTACCATGGAAAGGCAGAACTGCTTTTTCTCTCATTTTCCTCAAGTCCCACATGTCTGTTTTGGATGTTGCACCAGCTTAGCCGAGAAGCAGCAGAAGGGAAGCTCATTTAAGCTCATTTCACTATGTAACAGCATTTTAAATAGCTGCACTGAAACTAACTGAACTCAGCAGCAGCTTTTTAAAGGAAGCTTGCTGAGATTTTGAGCAGCAAAGACAGTTCAAATGCTTCCATACCTGGAACCATTCAGATTCTGAGTTTTGCTGTTTCCATACCTGGAACTGCACAGAGACTGAGCTTTTCTGTTACCTGCAAAATCCTTCTTCCTATCCATCATCTCTGCTGAAAGTATTTCTCACATGCTGAAAGCTGGCACTACATATCCCTGACAAAGTTTCTGTTACACCAAGCTACTACATTTCAAAAAAATGGATGATTTCCCAAGCTCCTATCAATTACTCCAGACTCAACTAGCTTGGGTGTGTTCAAATCAAGTAGTGCAAATTTAAAGTCAAATCAGGGCTGTCAGAGGAGTCCTCAGTTCACGGCTGAGAGGCAAAAGAAGCTACACTTGGGCAATTGTTCATCTTTTGCAAAATTTTGGAAGCTTTGAAGCCAGTATATAAGCCAAAAGAATATATGGAGCAAACACTCCAGATCCAGTGTTTGATAGGGCACAAGGGGGAATTCAACCTAGTTATACAGGACATCGAGTTACTGCTCACTAATTAGGTAAGTCACGCATATTTTTAATAGTGATTTGAAAAAAAAAAAGATAAAAAAAAAGAAGAAATTGTTGCTGGAACTAAACCAACACCAACAATATTGGGGAGAGCTGGCGGGCCACTGTAGGAGGGAGGTTTTTCCTCACAGATGAGACAACTATCGCCCCACCCACTATATTCAAACTTCTCATCCAGAAACAACTGCCTTGTACAACGCTCCTGTGACAGGCGTGGATTCCTGGCTTTCCTGTGTGACTTTAAGGATGTCAAAACACGAAACCCCAGTGCCCCAAACCCAGCTGTAACTGTGAGCAGTGAGCACCACACATGGGCCAGGTGAGAAGCACTGGAATAAGCCCGGTACAGCTGAATGGCAGGGACAGCTCAGGTGTGGACTGACTGATGGTGTCAGGTCTGGCCTGGAAGTCCAAACCCTAAAGCCCTCTGACACCAGCAGCAACTGCCACTCTCAGAGCTTGAAGATGGCTGGGCACAACCCAATGACTCCTTTCTTGGACAAAATCACACTGACAGAGGGTGACACCACTTTCACTGGAATTCCAGGACAGTAGGTAGCCAATGCACGTTGTAGCTGTTAATGCACATTTTCTCTCTTTTCATGCCCATGAATTTTATCTCTGTCCTAATTTCTCTGCATTTACTAAGTTTTACTCCTACAGAGCATCTTTATGTTCCCCATTTGTGAAAAAGAATTTCTAGCTAATTTAGAATATGCAATCCTTGGTGAGTGCAAATTAGGCAATTTCTTTATATTTGCAGCTCTCAAAGACTTCTACTGCCTCGAGAAAACACTGTGTTAATGAAAGCCCTATTTATAGTCATTATGGGCATGATTTCAAGACAAGTGTTTAAAAGCAAGTATTCCAAATAATTGCATAATGAAAATAATGATTAGGTTCTTGCCTTTGATAACACCCCACAAAGACAACTTTTAAGAGCAACTACTATGCTACATTTCCAACTGCAAAATAAAAAGGGAAGTAAGACAGCATTGGTCAAAAACATATAATCATAAATACCCAGGTTTTCAGTAGGAGTATTTGCCTACTTTATTTTCTCCTAAGTATCTCACCAGATCACGTACACTAAATGCAAAGTAGAGATCTGAAGCTGTTACATGCCTTCCGCTATCATCACTGTGCTGTCTAAACAAGCTGGATAAAAACAGGTCAGGCACAAGATGGCAAATTCAGACGTGCGAAAGGTTTTGTGAGAAGGGGCTCTATTTCTGAAGTACCATTTGGGCATTTCTGAGGATAGGCACAACGTGACAAACCTGAACAAAGAGTGCTCTAAGGACATTCAGTTTTTTACCTTCCTGCAAAATCAGGTCTCAATTTTAAAACCAGTCAAGTGCTACAGTCCCAAGAACCATGGACAGCTTTGTAATGCTGAGGGAAAGAAGAGTGTGGCCCATGACAGAGTAGGGGATGGACTGCTGGAAAAATAGTTTCACCCTTGGACATGGAGGCAGCTCAACAGGAAGAGAATCTGCCTGATCATTTCTCTATTCAAAAGTATTACATCGCATATTTTGGAGACAAAGACAGGTAAATCCTGACAAGACCAAAACAGCTGAGGAGGAGGCAAAGAAAGGCTTCAGAGAACTTCAGCTGTGAAACAGAGAGAAGCCCAACGGCTTGTGCTAGTATGGAACGAAGATACGTGTAGAAAGAGATGTCAAGTTGGTAAGTAAATAAAATTACATACAGTAGATGCATGCAACTCTGCACTCACGTCATGAGGCTTTTTTGGCTTTTAAAAAAGAAATCTTCCTAATAAAAAGCATAAGGGACTATCTTGCAGGATAAATCCAGGATCTTTAATTTGTTGCCAGTATTTCCTGATGCTTTGTCCTTACAGTGGATCACACTGCCTGTCTCATCACGTGGAGACAGAGGTAACACAGACCCTGTATTCCAGCTAATTCTGAATTAATTTGTTGTCACTTAGCCCGGATAAGATTAACAGGTGGGAGACAATAGTGACTCGTGAACCAAAACCTTTTTGATCACAAAACCCACCCTAGTGGCGATGTGCACGTGATTTCTGTGAAAGTACTGTTCATAAGAGTGCCTCTTGTCTCCAGTGCCATTTAAATGACACTTGAACCTCGCTTCAAATATGCCAATTTAGAAATTATCTCTGTTATCAATTACACTACTTTTGCACTGCTTAAAGAAATAGGGAGTGTTGGCCATGAACTCTAATTAGGTATTTTCCTCATTCACACTGTACCTTCAATAGCAGACACAGCAGCAAATCGGTTACTAACACACAAGCTCTCAAAATAATCTGGAATTTACAACCACAGTTACATTTCAAAATATAATCACCACTTTCTGAACTGTGCCATTCCAGAAACATACTTGAATTCAACCCACATCAAGTTTAGACAGAGGAAAAATCATAGCCTGTTTCTTCCTTGGCTATAAAGAGGTCAAAAATGAAGTGATAACTGTACTTAGGAATGTGACTGGAGTTTGTCAGTAGGTACCAAACCTATTTTGCTCCTAGGGAGGAGAGCCAAACCCAACCCCCATGCAACTCCCACCACAAGCCATCCTCTGATGCTCTCAACTGGTAAACAGAAGTACATAACAAATTCCAGTAAGTTTCTGATAATCTTTTCTAACATTTCTCAGCAAATTTTTTGCTTTTTTTCCCACCACCACAGTAACATTTAACCTGCACTTAATGACAAGTACTGTGTCCACTGAAATTTCACCAGTCAAACTGTTTAATCATCCATTAGCTAAAAACTTGCTGACTGCAACTGTTCCACAAGATTTTTTTACAATGGACAGCCCCAAATTTTTGTATTTTAGCATAAGACACACTTTAAATGAGAAATTCTCAAATATAAGACATATATATTTGCACTGGCAGCCTCCACAGTAGAAGTGACATTAACTTGTGCCGATTCCAATTGTTGCAAGGGGCTCACTCACATTAGCCAGGTTCCACTTGCTAACTGACTGTCTTCCTGCCACTCTGGAAATCTGCATCCTCAGCCTCCGGTTTCTATTCAACTGCTCAGGTAACAGCAACGTTCTGGTTCTGAGGGAGACTCCTGGACCCGGCACTAAATGCACTGACAGCAAAGCTGCTCCCATCCAACAGCCTTCACCACACAATGTCTGGTTCATTTTGTGGATGTGAGATAACTGTTTCAGCCACCAGCTCTCACTCCTGAACAGGCACCCAACCAAGCCATTGAGCCCCTGCCAAAGCCACAGCCCCTGGCAGCACTGACAGGTCCATTCCTCTGCACTCTGACGAGACAGCAGCAGGAAGGCTTTGAATAAGCTGCTCCTGCTTGTTTGCAGGAAGGCTTACTTCTTATTTGCCACTTGAGTCTCATAGAAGTTTCCACACTAAAATCTGTTAAATGAGAAAATGTGAATGAGATTTTTCCAAATTACTGAGCTGTATGAAAATAACTAAATCTTAGATTAACTTTTAAGACTCACTACTAGAATATTCCATTAATTAAAGAAAATACCAGCTCAGCTATAATATCTACCAGCTTTTCAGGAGCAGTTATTCTCATGTTACTGGAGGAGTATTTAATTTCAATGATTTCTTTTTTCCATAAAATTATCTATTTACACTAATGCCAGACTTAATAAAGCCAGCAGATATTAAAGTGTAAAACTATTGTTGTTGCAGTGGTCTACAAGATTGATCTGGAAGCAATTTAACATAGCAGATAAAGCTTACTTCACTCAGTGGAATACCGAATTGTTAGTTTTGAACAAAAGCACTCCCCAAAGAACCTTTTACTCAAATCTCAATAACAAGAATCTAATAAGCTACTGTCCTGTTTCTGCAACTCACAAGAGAATCCCTCATATTCCAATCAGCATTTCTATAAAAAATTGTTTAGCATTAACCCACAGACACAAAATTCCTATATACAACTAGAGTTGCCTGTAGTTTTTGCCAACCACAAAGTTTTGTGTTTCTTTTTAGAAATCTGGCATGTTTTCTAGGTTGTGTCAGACGTTTTCAGTTGCTTTCCTGAACTCCTCACCTCATCTGAGCTGCCTACAGCCTCAGTGACCAGGTGGGCAGCCTCAGCCAGGAGTGAGCTCTCTTGTCCCACAGCTAAATCTCAGAGGTACTAAATCTGCTGCCACAAATTCCTAACCCTTCCTTATCAGTGTGTTCTTCACTGACACAAGGTGTTTTCACACTATTTGCTTTGCCTCCTTCCCACTTGAGATGTGATGCCACAACTTGCTTATGGGTACTTCTCCCACCTGCAAAGGCCATGCATTTATACGCCTCAGCTTTTCAGTGTGTGCACGAGGAACTGCCTCAGCTTTCCTACCTGAAAGTCACCTGCTGAAACTGTCCAGCAGTGAAGAACAGGGCTGGGGAGGTGCAGGGAGTACGGGCTGCCCACCAAAGCAGGATGTGCTCACCAGCTCACTGCGCCACTCCCGCGGGGTTTCTGCAGGGGGCTGGGGCAGCACCCAGACCTGCTGGCCTCGGGAGCTCTGGATTCCTCCGGCTGCCGGGCATTTGGATTACCTACAGCTGATGACTTCAGCCTTACACTGAACAGCCCTGCTGGAAAATCTACACCTGAGCCACCTGCAAAGTGCAACAGCTCAGGAGCCCTGGGCTGGCCACCCCTGCCCAGGGCAGATCAGCCAGGCTGAGCTGCAGCAGTTTGCTCAAAGCAGCCACACTCAGCACACACAGCCCAGCTCCAAACTGCCAGGATTCAGCAGCAGCAAAAGCAGCCCGAGTTTGTTCCTTGTTCTGCTACAGGGAAAGGACCTGACTTCACGTATGCACTCAGGGAAACACAAACATGGGCAAATTGTCTGGTTTCCAGGAAAACCACTCGTCTGCTTCAAAGAATTAAAAATGACTGAGTCATATTTACATGAATATAAACAGAGAAGTGGGGCAAAGGAGGAGAGAGGAAGAAATAATAATCCTACTTGCTTCCCTAACACCAGCCAAGTTTTCCTAGCTGTACCAAAGAAACATGTAAGAGGATCAAGAGAATGGAGAATAAAGAGACACAGACTCATTTAACATGATATACTAGTGAAGAATAAAGAAAAAAGCTTCTTACCGGCATATTGTTTTTGTTATCAGGACAATTTTCATCCTCTTCCACTTGAATCTGTTCCTGATTTCCTGATTTTTTAAGGTTTTCGACTGGGTCTGTATCTTTAAATTCAGCTTCTGAACCCTTCATTGCATCAGCTTCATCTTTTACAGTAAGAATATCAGACATCCTCATTAGAAAAGGTTATTTTAAAATTCTACAAGAAATATGGAACCTTTAAAACAAAGAAAAAGCGGATTATTGAGTAATTTAAATTAATTATAAAGCCCACCCATACCTAAACAGTTACCCAAAACAAACATGATTTTGCTACAAAAAGGATCCCTCCCTCTGCTAAGACACTTTTTCCTGTCTTGTATCAGAGGGAGTGATTGCTTTTTAACTTCTTATCAAGAGGCCTCAACCAGGAGACATCTACACAAATGAGAATTAAGAGCTACACTATGGGATAACACTCACAGATTTTCCCTCTCACATTTTAAACACTTGAACATTCAGACACTCCAAATCATACTAGGTTCCAACAGAAACAAGGGAAGATTTTCTCAAATTATAAGAAAATTACATATAGATTTATTTAAAAAGGGTTGAAAGTCAATAGATGAATAATAACACCCCAAGTGTGCAAACATTCATAAATTTCACAAACTTTTAAAGTTTCCTTGTTGACCTGTTAACTCAGGTAATAACTGGACAAGTTCTGAATGCAGGAATTATCTTACCTACAAGCTGTAGCAAAACTAGTCTTAATAAAATTAAGCATTCTCTCAAAAGCAACAAAGAAGAAAGAAAGAAACAATTTGATAATTAGGATAATAACCATGAGCAGCAATTACAATTTATAATAATAATTTAAAATACTATATAAAGATAACTAATGATTAAACCCCAAATTTTCCATAGGAAATAAGAAACACAACTCCTTGTCATTACTCAGCTACTGCAAGATGTAAAACCAAGGATTTTCCAATCCCTACAAGAAATAAAGAGTAAGATCTGAATGCCCGAAGTCTTTCTTTCACAGAAAACAAAGAGCAATCAAAAAACATTATGGAAAAGCTCAGTATTTGATTTAGTACCTGATATGTCCTAGAGTTTGGGGATTGTGGTCTCCCACAAAAATAAAATAGAGTAATCTGAAGATCCTGTTCACAGTTGTCAGCCGAGATGTCAGTTGTGATGAACCATCTGGAATCTGGCAGGAGGAGTCCCATGTCCTTATCCCCAGTGTAGAGTCCTGGACAGAACTACTTTGTCTTGAATCAGCAAGAACATCCCTTTTGAATGCCTGAAAATCAACAAAAGAAATGCATTATATACTTTTATTTGCTGTGGGAGGGGAGATGGAACATGATGACATCTAAAAGCCTAAACAGTCATTAAAAAAAAACACAAAAACCCCAGAAAAGCGAAGAAAGCAGCATTTGTCACATCCATCCTGCTTGCTCTATCTAGCACCAGTAACAGTTTCATTGGACTTCCAAGACATTTCTGCATTACAGAGTTAACAAGTAGTCATAATAAACATTTTGTTGGCATTCCTGGTGAAACTCTGTTTCTATAAACAAGCAGGTATCTTCCCAAAGAGTCTGAAATATGCAGCCCAGCAGGTGTGGAGGAGTAACAGGCCACAAAAGCTCAGAAATCCCTGTCAACAGAACAGTATTTTTCTTTGTTGGAGCTGATTATCCAGAAGCACAATCCCAAAGCCGTATTTTAGGCAACTGGACTTACAGAAGATAGTTTTACTTTATTAAACAAAATAATTGCCCTGGAATGAAGATCTACACATTTTTGCAAAACTGATGATTTTCCATCTTCCCTCTTTTTCAGGTTTGCCTTTCAGAGAAATAAGTAACAGAACCACCCCCAAGGAAGCATTTGCAGTCAAGGCAAGGCCAGAGCTCTAAGAGCAAACCCAGTGTAATTTATTAAGAAGCTCAGAACCTTTTCTGTAAACAAAACTTGAACAGAGATGCTGTTTCACTTTGTTGCCTGACATGTGATTTGTACAGTATATAGATGAATGTTCAAAAATATTACAGGCTGAAGACAGAAAAAAACAAACTCCAAAACATTTATGTCCAGTTTCAAGTATAATACTGCTAAGTAAGTGCAATTTAATTGCTACTCCCTACACAAGTCACATAGTAACTGCAATCAACATCTTGAAGTCTTCTTTTAATTCTATCACAGTAAGCAGGAAGGCAGTCCTGTAACACCATTTTAAAAAACAGGTATCAGCACACTCAGTCACCAAAACTCATTCTGCAAACAGATTTGCTTGCCTAGGTCAATCCAGGAAACTGATGCACAAGAAAAGTCCTTATATTTCATCTGACAAACTAAGTGCAAATTAGTTTATAACTCACACTGAACAGACTTCTCCCTGCAGATAGATTCAAAGCCTGCAGATTTGGTGCTATGTATCCTACTGTCAAAGACACAGAACTGAGGAAAAGCTGTGGAGTTCCAATTCACATGAAAAAAAAATCTCAATTTTGGGTTCATAGAATGGAGCTATTTTGAGTCAACTGGAATCACCGTATGTGGATCCACGAGTAAATGCCAAACGTTGTGCTTCACATTAGCAGCAAAACACACAGAACAGAAAAATGAATCTTTGCTTACCTGATTATTTTTTAATAACAGAAGCCATAGATTCATTGAAATTGGTAATGCAACCTTGTGTTTGTGATCCACAACTGTGAGTTATGAGTACTTGGATAACATTCCACCCCTGAAGTTTCCTCTAATTCAGACAATTTTCATAGGTGACATCATCTGGTTCTAGTTTCTAAATTTGCACAGATTGGATTAAAAAAGATTTAAGGAATTTTAGATGCTGCAGAATGAGTGGGGGAGGAAATTGCAGCCCATCCTTATGAATCCCACCTCTTTCACCTCCCCATATAGTTGGATGTTAATTTCCTATGTCCCACGTAGGACAGGAGAAAGGAGAAAAAAAAAGCAGGAAGGCAGTCCTTAGGAGCTGCTCTGTTCTTTGGAGAGAAAATAGGTAAGCAAACTGATTGACACCAAATCCCAACACTGGCCATAGACTGGATTGCAATACAGACCAACAAAGAACATGCAGATTTTAATAAGAGGGACACAAAATGAGATTCTGCCCTAAAACTATCTAAACAGTTGAAAGGACTGAATATCAGGGGCAGAGCATTACCTGGGTTTGCAGTTAAAAGTTCAAACAACTCACAACACGCCTCATGAAAGAAAACCTACTATTTTAATATCTTTTATAGGTGACAAAAATAGACACCTACTTTAATAGACAGGAAGTAAAAGGATTGCATTTAAGAGTGGAGGATAAAATGTCATACCTGTCTTCTTCACCCTCAGGACTGCTGTCCCCAGTCTAAACCCTTCTTGTTGAAATGTATGTTCTTCATCATATTAGTAACATTATACCCCCACTGTTCATTCTAAAGTCTAGTAATCTTCTTTCTGACAAGTGGTCACCACTTTGTCTATGCAAAGACATTTCCTTTTCAGAGGGAAAATCATTATTATCAGCTGTGAGATGGATGTCCAGTACTGCCCAGACATGAGCTCTGCAGGCAGCAGATCATAAAACTGGTCAATGCTGTGGTCTTACTGCTTTCTCCTGCACAACCTGGAGGATAAGTCATAAAAAAACCTCAACATATCAAGCAAAGTCATTCCCGAGTTGTATGATGGCAGCCTCCTGAGTCTTGATACATGAAAAACCACTGGGTCCTTTGTATCAGGTTCTGACTTGAAAATCACCATATGTAAACCCACTAAATTGACTTGCAATGAGTAGAGATATTTCTGGGAATAGGATCTACTCAACTTAATCCAATTTCTTTAACAGGCATCAAGAGTTCCAATTCCTCCTTGCTGGCAGTGTAGATGGAGATAGGAAGCTATGCTTTGCCCATGACAGAAGAAATCCATTCTTTTTCTTTTAAAAAGCAGGTAAAAGAAGCTGATTTTCTTTTCTTTGTTAAATTATTGATATTGTTGTCAAAAGATCCCAGAAATGGCTGTAAAAATAACTTGTATCAATCAAATTCAGGACATGAAATTGGATTAGAAGGATGGGGGTGAAAAAGTCTACGTTCCACATGCAAAGTGGGCACAATGTCAGTGGAAAGGTATAATGAAAATTTATTTCTTCAATAAGCTTCTGTTCCCTGACAAGCCGACAGAGTTCCTGCACAGGCCTTAAGAGCACCCTTGGTTGTGGACAAGATGCATCTACCTCATTTTTACTATGATTAGGAGTTTAGCCCCCATCCTGGCAGTCAAAATCAGCGAGTGCTGAATTCCTAGTGAGGTTTATTACAAGTCATTCAGAAATCTGCAGGCCGTACATGGCATCTTGATGTAGCTCTCAACATCTGCTTTAGTTACATGAAAGCTGCATTTTTCCCAAAAAGTTGCTTTAACTGTATTATTTGAAACACCCCCTTTACGCAGGGGTTATTTTCTGTACTATATTTCAAGTCTATCCTTTTAATCAGTTTAAAGGAAATTTCCCTAGAGAGGAAATACCAGAAAGAGGGAAAAATGCATACAAGGTGTTCTGCATTAAATAACCACAGGTGCCACAGGTAATTGACTGGACATGTACTACCCTCGTCAGAAGGTGAGCTGTCTGCTTTAGGGGAATCTCCAAATTCACCTGTTCGGCTTTGGGAGACCCAAGTTTTGTATAAGATCTATGTTATTTCAAAAATCTGTTACAGAAGTAGCTGCATGAGAAAAAAACCCAAACAAACAACACTGGGCTCTTCCCACAACTTCCACAGCAGCTTTGTGCAGCAACTCCCTCCATGGTTCACGTGGAAGAACCAATGGATGAATCCTACAAACTCTGTGGGAAAAGTTTTGCCTTACTCTTGGCATAACAATATTACAAAGCTTTCTTGGATGTGGAACTGCTTTTTTTTTTTTTTTTGAGAAAAGTCAGGACCTTTCCTAGAAAAATGGATCTTTGAAGACTCATATAAAAGACCTGCCACAACAAGAACTTTTTCCAGCTGTTTTTCACCTCATTTATATAAACATATTTATAATAACACCATAACCTCAGGGCTCCTGTGATTAGAACAAACACCAACTCTGCCCACCAACTAAAAACACTCAAAGTTACATATGTTTCTTTGTTAAGATGAAAGGGGAAAATGTTTATGCCTTAAGCAGGAAGGTATAAATCAAAATTATCTTAATAAAAATTATAACTAAAAGAATTACTGCATCCAGCTACTGCCTAATTCTTGAGGAGCACTACCTGCACACAGGTCTTGGTAACAATCAATTTTGGCAAGTCAGACACCCAAATCAAGAGACAACTCACTGCTGCCATAAAGGGGAGGTCCTGCTTTTTCCTTCTGCTCCCCACAGCCTCTGCCCCATGGTGTTCAGGTGTGGTCCCACCTCTACCTTTCCACCAGCTCGGGTGTTTGCTGAACTTTTCCATGGTGTGATTCCTTGAGAAATGACCCAGAACCATGGAGCTCTGTGGCTAGAGCAGGTTCTGTTGGGCTAATGAGCTCTGGGGGTGCACAGGGCATTTCTGTGAGCCCTGGGCAGCAGGAGCAGAGCCCCAGGAGGAACAGCAAGAGCTGTACAGCTCTTTCTGCCCAGGGCATGTACAGCTCTGCCCCAGGAGGAACAGCAAGAGCTGTACAGCTCTTTCTGCCCAGGGCACGTACAGCTCTGCCCCAGGAGGAACAGCAAGAGTTCTACAGCTCTTTCTGCCCAGGGCATGTACAGCTCTGCCCCAGGAGGAACAGCAAGAGCTCTACAGCTCTTTCGGCCCAGGGCACGTACAGCTCTGCCCCAGGAGTTCTTTATGGGCTCTTCAACAGCACCAGCCCAACTCAAAGGTACGAGAAGGTGCAGATGAATGGTATTACCTAGTAACTGAGAGCCTGTAGACGAATCCTGAGACAAAAGGTGGACAACCTGACAAACATCTATATTTGGAACAAATTAGTTCCTCCTGGGAAACTTTTGTTAAGACAGGTGGAAAAGCACTGGAGGAAACTGCCTGAGGTGATAAAAGGAGACGAAAGGAGAAAAAACAAACAAAACCAACCCCACATAACCTTGAAAATCCTGACTTGGGAGAGCAAGGGAGGATTCCAGAAGGAGCAACAATTCTCCTGCCCACAAGCAGACCAGGCTGTGCTTGTGGATGATCCAAGAGCCATAAGCCAGGGTCTGCAACCAAAATTTTGCTCTCCCTCATAACTAGTGCCTCAGGCTGTTAAAATCAACCACACAGCATCTATAAAAATGTAGCAGCTGATATTAAGATTGCCATTCACTTAACAGAAAATTCAAAGCAGCTTTGTACAATTATGAGAAACAAACTGGAATTAGGCAGATGCAACTGTTCCCCTTTTCCAGAAAAGCCAATGTACACCTGCTTTCTTCATGTTATCTTATGGCTAAAGTTGGAGACACACTAAATGAAGAACTAGGGAGCAAAGAGTCCTGGCCTGCCTGCTGAACTATGATATTGGGCAGGTCTGATCTTAACTATAACAATTATTAGAAACAAACTAATAAGAAATTGGTCCACTTTTGAAGCATAAATCCAAAAGATTCCCTAGTTTTGTTTACTGGTTAATGCTATACAAGTGAATCCATGCTGTACTAACTTATATATACTTAAAGATCTATGCTTTTCCTGATGATGCTATTTATACAGATTTTAAAGTTCTGCATTAATCATTTAACAACTAAATGCTATTTACTCCATTAGCGTTAGAAGATACTTCTTATTTGATTCAATTTACAAAGCTACTTAGTAATCAGATTATCAAAGAAAGAGTATGATAAATCAGAATACAAAAGCATAATGTGCAGTTATTCTACCTCTTCCAAAATTCATTAAGGACTCAATGCATCCCACTGTCTGAGCAAGTTATGTCCTACTACCAAGTGTAGACATCATTAAAAAAATTAACTGGACAGAAATAGCACCAGAAGACATTTGCAGACTTTCTTGACAAAGTTTCCTCGAATTTGGAAGGAAAACCCCACAACTGTGAACCCAATAAAAGGCTCTCCCAGGCCTGCTCTAGTTCATCTTGCTGCATTTTCACAAAAGTGATCTGCTCTACTGCCCATCCTGCCCCTCTGCCCGAGGTGCTGCTCCAGCAGCAGGAGCGCACAGCTCTGCACTCCCGCCCTCCAGCTGGGCCCTGAGCTCCCAGGGACGTCACTGCCAGCACCAGGACACACACGGGCACCCCTGTGACCAGGGCACCACCACCCCACCGCCCCCCCACTGGCTGCTGCACAGCCAACAGCCTGGAGAGAGGAAGGAAAGACAGAGAGACAGCCTTAAAGCACCAGAATGTACCTGTCGAACATCCATTTCAGAGCCATACACACTTCGGTACACAGGATACTATTTGGACAATAATAATGCTGAATATCAGGAAAAAAAATTGAAACTTGCCCCCAGTCTTCTTAAGTATGTCCTTTCCTTTACTGTGACATTTTGCATGCTACAGAGCAATATAGTGCCCTTCTTTTTCACACTCAGGCCCTAAGATGGGACACTACCACTGCTCAAAAGACAGTTGACAGGCTTTTAAAGAGGACACCTTTCACAGGAATAGGCATGTGAGAAGCCAAGGTGTATTATTAGCAACTATCCCTCCCCCTCCTTTTATATTTTCAATTCTGAGCAATACTCTAAGGCTCTTTAATCCTGCCTCACCTTCTCCTGCGAGTTCACTCCTGAATGCAACAGAAACACTGAGCTGACAGTGACAAAAAATAACAAGGTAATTCCTTCAGGAATGTAGTTCCATAAATGAGAATAAGGTATTTAAAAACAAGCAAGACTAGAGCAGTCTTTTATTCTACATATTGATAGGAAACTGCAGTATTCAAATCCTTGTGGAGATCAGGGGTTTGTAGTCATTTATTATCCATAAACTCAAAAAAATAAAACTTGAAATGTAGACTGAAAAACCTCTGCCAGTACACAAAGCTTCTTCAGAGTACTCTGGTGCTCAGGAGGGTCAGATGTTCCATTCTGCACAAAGCACTGTCATTCTCCTGTCAGTTCCCTTGCTGCACTTCACTTTTAGGATCCAAATGATCAGAGCCAAGCACATCAAAGGAAGTAAACACCTTTGGTTTCCTCATGGAAAATAAAACAGTTCTCTGGATGTAGCACTGGCTACAATGGAACATGACAAATGGGTTTGCTAAGGTGCTTCCAGCTCACTATTAAATCTGGCAGACTACAGATGCTGTTCTTTTAACCATTTAGGAAAGGAAAAGGTTGGCATACTAGGATACTACCTAAGGAAAAGAAATCCACTACAATCTTGTTTTGACTAGAGGAGCTACCCAACATGAAGAACAATGAAAGCCCAAGTTGTAGGGTTTCTGATGAAATTACAGTTCTAGCATTGAACAATCTGTGGTAGATGAAAACCAACCTGGCTAACATTCACATACTGTTACTATAAAACACAGCTCTGTGGCCAGGCTACCCTCATTAAGGTAACAAAAATAGTCTTAAATGGTTTATATACTATTTAAAGTTGTAGCTCCATTAGGATCTGTTCTCACTTGTTGTTTTTTTTTTTGGTAGCTTTAGAGAGAGAAGGAAAAAAATAATTTCCCCGACAGACTTCAAAACAGCTCACTAAACACAATTTTTTATATAATTGTCTCCTGGCAAGCATCTGCACAGGGAAACACAGGCTGGCAGATAAAAGCCATTTCAGCTTGAGCACTCTTACAGCATTAACCTTTCCAAAATGCCATACCTTAGAGAGAGCAAAGCATTAGGTTAGTGGAAAATCCATCTGTTGAATGGCTAAGCCTCTCCTCCCCCAAAGAACACGCCTGTCCAAAGGCATGAGGAAAGAACTATTTAGAAATGCTTATGAAATACAGCATGACATATCTTTAGTTTTTGCTAGCATAGTTCTGTTGGCTTGGGAGGGGAAAAATGAATGCCCTTCTCACATGACATTGCTGTACCAGCAAAAAACTCTGTAGAAACAACTATGCTGACGACAATTTTGTTGGCTTAGCTTTCATCATTTAGAGAAACCCAACTGACAGCAAAAAAACTCCTCCTGGCTCTTGAGCTGTCTCTAGGGCTAGTATCCAGAAAACTGTGTACCCATGTGCCCACACCAGCACCCTCCCACAGCTTCCAGCCATTTTATCCTTCAAGCAATCCCCAAACCTGCCCTTCCTATCCTCATGCTGTTTATATTGCATGGCCACCCATCATCCTTTATCAGCTCCTTCTGACATCTTGCATATTTTTTTCCTGCAAATTTTTCACTCACTTTTAACCATACCTTTAGAAAGCTTCCAACAGTTCCAGGAAATGCACACTGTAATACCACATAGCACAAAACTCTGTATCACCAAATAATCTGTTCAATATTTATCTGTATGTATCTATTTAATACCTTTAAGTCATAAATTCAGTCAGATCATGGGCCCAAACCCAAAGTATCCACCTGTTCTCAGCTATTAAATAGCAATACTCAGTTGTCTTATTAAAAACAACTCCTAAAAACTGAAGAAGAATCATCTGTTATTACATCATTCTCTGAAGCTTCACTTCTAGTGTTAAGGCCTTAAAACAAGAAGAATAAGAAGAGTAACAAAATGCTTTTTCTGTGTCAATTGGAAATCAATACTTTGGGAAAAAAAAATAATTGGTTTTCTCTTTATGAGGTTGTCAATGCTTGCTAAAGGTCAGAGGTTTTATAGCACAACAAAGTATAAGTATAGCCCGGCTGTTTACACTTGATTTTAAAAAAGTTATAAAAAAAATTGAACACTTGTTTTATATTACCCAACTGGAAACTAACCAATGGTATCTTCAAGAATCTTTTAAGCTCAGCATTGGTTAATTTTGGTATATTAGAAACAGGACAGAAGTAAGAGAACATAAATATTTTAAGTTCAGATTACGTAAAAAAAAAAAAAATCTTGCTAATCAAAACACTTCATAGAAAACACATAAGATCAAATAAAGTCATGCTATCTACAAGTCCCTAGATGATGCAGTAGCAAACTAAAACCTCAGAATAGTCCATGATTGATTTTTTTTCTCCCAGTTATTTTAAGTAAATGAACTGAAGCATTGCCTGTGACTATTTCCAGTGGAGATCCTCCAAACAGCAGCTTTCTTAAAAGACACAAATCTGCATTTCATTTAGAGAACAGCCATCCAGAACTGCACACAGCAGCTAACAATTTTCTACACATAAATCAGGTTTCATTCTTAGAATACATAAGTTAACATTTTTCCATCATACTTCCATCAGTAACATGAAAAGGTGTCTCTAGAACTGACACACAAATTTCAACAGCAGATGGTAGGAACAGATTCCTGGAGTTACCAGGCCAGGTTAAAGATTCTGTTTAGGGCCCTAAAATATTCAAGATTATGTGAAGGACTTACTTTTCCAAAAAGCTATGAAGCAAAAGCATCAACTCTAACAGGTACTTTTTTTCCATCTTATAACAAAATTCACTAACTTGGTAAATTATTGTACCATTATGGTCTTTTCCTGCATAAAACAAAGACAAAAATCACCAAAGCAAACAAGAGAAACAAGACAAAACTTTCCTGGGGCACTATCAATGTCTCACCAGTTGCCAAAAGCTTCACAAACACCACACTACATCAACACCATACTACAAACATCATTTGGCTGCTTAAAAATCTGGTGATTACAAACATCATGTAAAAATAAATCAGAATTTCAAAACTGTCTACCTTAAAGCTTTAATCCTCTAGCAGGGTGTTTTTGCTTAGTTTCTAACAAAGCCACAGCAGTTCTGATGTCAGCAGTTCTGATAGGGCAGAAACTTGATAAAAATTAAATGACTGATCTTCATGGAATCAGGATCAGCAACTTAACAGCAATCCAAAATTACTTGTTATCTCAACAGAAAGACATTTGGTTCACAACACAAGACAGTCATCAACATCCTGTGTAGGGAAAAAAAACATTTTCAAGTAGCCTACTATAAATACTGGTGCTGTCTTGGTTTGAAACCTATTTTTCAGTTCAAAACTTACCTTCATAAAAAAAATAAAAATTAAGCTTACTTGTAGTTCCTCACTGGAATGGAGATAACAGTAACACTTAAAAACATACACACAAAAAATTTAGTCATCTCTCCCATTTCTGCCATTTGGGGAAATTGTTTTAGCAGAGATATTTATAATGGTTTTCCAATCACAGCACAAATAAAATACCCACTAAATAAAAATCAGCAAGAATGCCATTATTAATGAGAAGATATAAGAAAAAAAGTCTTCTTCGAGTCAATGTTTACAGAAGGAAGAAATTTAGGGATGCTAATGATCTCTGCTAATTGATTAGGCCTAGAATGGCTTTTGTGGGAAAAGGGAAACCAAACGCAAACTGCAATTTGTCTCGAGACGTTTTATTCTTTCCCTCTCAGGCAGCGTTGAGCTCCCGTACTCCAGCGCTCACCCACCTGCACGCTCTCGGCATTTCGCTCCATGATTCACTGCCGGGCCGTGCTCTGAGCGCCCCGGGAGCTGCCCGAGCCTCGGGGACAATGGCACGGCACAGCTGGAGCCGCGCTGGCACCGTCACCCAGCACCGCCACCCATGGAGCTCCTCCTCAGCGATTCACAACCTCCCGGAGCTCTCCGTGCGCTAGAAAATGGCTGGACAGATTTTCATCACTTTCTCCATTAACAGACGGACGACTCTAAAATGAAAGTTCACACCGCACTGCGAAAATTTTGATGTGACAAAGAAGCCGGACAAAATATTCATACTGTAAAGATATTAATTTCCTCTCTAGACAGTTTTATTTCTTCACTTTGGTACTGTGAACACAACACAAAAAGTCATCAGTAAGTTAGTCCACAGCGCCAGCAGATAAACACACTTGTCACTGGCAGTACGAATGCTATGATAATTTTCTGGACCGGCACATAACCGCTATCAGAACCCAAAAATGGAAGAAAAACGTCTTCTAAACAGAGGGGTAAAAAAAAGCCAGTTATATGATAATTATCATACTTCCAAAAGCAGTGCCCAGACCAGGAGTCTGCACTTTTGTTGCTTATGAGAAACCTCTATCCCTACGCAGCTGCAGCATCGCCCCCGCGCTCAGCAGCACTGCTGCACGCTGATAACCGTAATCCCCTTCTGGACTCTCCAGAGACCTCTCTGAGGGATCCTGCGCACCAACTTAGGCTGCAAGGAGAATGGGACAGTATTTTTAATCTGTGGACTCCAGGGGAGGAAGTACAATATTGGGAGGTGCCAATTCCTGACAAACAGGAGATCAGTATCCTATATATTTAAGTGCCAAGATTAAAAAAAACATATACATATTTATAAACACACTCATTTTTACCATGTAACATAGGAAATAATCTAAACTACAGGAAGATTTAGACCTATCACTGACTGCAGTAGTCTTAGCACTAAAATAGATTCTTATAAATATAAATAAATAAATAGAAAATATATATATTATATATAAATATATTAAAACATCTTTTGATATTGAGACTGCTGCAGCTGGTAATCTTCCTATGTTTGCTATTCTCCTCTTCTGCCATCTCTGTGCTCCATCTTTAAAGCCTCCACTCTTTCTGCCCACACATGGCAGTGTCACACACCCCACACATCTTGGCTGTCATCCTTGACCAGCTAGATCATATGGGAAAAAGAAAAAGTCAATCTTTTTGTTTTAGCTGAAGACAGCAGTTCTTGGAATCCCTGTTTTTCTCTTGTGCACTGAGTTCAGTCTATTCTACACATCAGTTCCCTCCCCACCTCAACACACACACCCACTATTCCTGAGGTCCCATTCCAAACTCTAGGAAAATACAGACAAAAGGCATCATTCTGGGAGGCCCTTGATATTTTTGCAGAGGTTCCAGCTCTTCTGTTTCAGCTGGTCTGCAATAGGTGCATTATTTGTCATGGAAAAGGCTTCCTCACCAGAATGCTAGACAACAACATTATTTTTCTAATTGTATAATGAATTCCACATAGGTCAACACCTATGTGCACAAGCCTTTCATGGCAGGGTTCATACTCTGAATGCTGCCAAAGAGAATAATTTTCTGTTTTTGAACACATTATACAGATTACATTCATGTCAGAATAATCTTTTAAGCAGTCTCCTCACACAACACTAGGAAAATGTGTCTGTGTGCATGTCTAGCTGCTATTATAATCAGATTTGGTATTCACATACATCAAGGCAGAGCACCTAGGAGTGTTTTTTTAATCGGTAAGATCAGCAACAAGATGCAGCTAGCCCCAATCAGGAAATAAAGTAGTACCCAATGGAGAAAGAACTGAGCAATGAACCATTGTTATACTCTGCCCTGCCCCTTGGAACATTTTTGTTAATTTTTCTAAAACTCACCCACCCACCCACACATTATGAAGAGCTGGGGCTTCTGTAACTCCTGTCCTGGAGACTCATCCTACAGGAGAGGATGGACTGGTCTGGGTGTACTTTCCCATAAGCAGAACCTTTTTACCCCCGACACAAAGGTACTGGTTCTGCTCTACGTGACGGATTAAAAATTGGAATAGCATTCATTACCTGAAATGTTCCTGTGTCACAAGTGTACTTTATAAATGCTCATCTGATGCTGTGTGTTCAGCTCTGTGACTGCCTTTATACAAAGATCATGCCATATGTAAATGAACACAGGCATAACATGTTAACGTACGCGAAACAGGAAAATAATTTGAATGAAACATCATAAAAATAATGCTGTATTTTCTCCCTTAAATTAGTCAAGATACATTAATATGCTTAAGAGCAGTAAAAACTTATATCCTGGAAATGGGATTTGGAGCACTTGGGGCTAGTTTGCAATTGCAACCCTGATTTAGTTGACGAAGTTAACTCAAAACATGTCAATTGTGTCTCCATTATCAAACACACACAATTACATTTGCTGAAATACCATCTAACAGAATAGGCATCATAAGCTCAGAAACAGATGAGCAAATATAGAGTTTCAATTCAATTTAAATTTCAAAGCCATACCACAGATCAAACATACAAGACAGGTATTCAAGAGATAAATGAAAAAGAGTCTAGAAAGCAATCAGATGCTTGCCAAAGGAGAAAGGATTCTAGACCTAAGAAAAAAAGTGAAGGATCTCTAACACCATCTCTTCAAATCCATTTTCCTGACAAAACAATACCCTGTGTGATAGTTGTACTTAAAACTGCAGTATGAATAAGTGATGGAAAAGAATCTTTATTTTTTTAAATTCATAATAAACTTACAGAACTCAGTAGGAGGTAAAAGTGCACCATCAAGTGTCTGCAAACCAGTGTCTGACTCAGAGTACAAAAGACTGGACTGTCCTGAATGAAATTTTCTTTAAATCTTGAAAAGGAGTATTTACACAGAAACAGAAATCCAAACTGATAAAAAGGCTCTGCTACATAGGATATATTCAGGAAGCGGATGTTATTGGCTCTGCAATATCGAGCACTTGAGGCACAAGAGCTCTATTCCCCCAAAACAACTCCCAGCAAGACTTACAGGACTGAAAAGGCAGGACACAAACTCCTGGGGAAGGACACACACACGGAAATGTTCTAGCTAACAACAGCCTTTCCTTTTAGAAGAAAGAAAGAGATGAGAAAGAAAATTAGTTCTTTGAAGACTCATAAAGAACGAGATAAAAAGCAAGCCTCTGGACCAACCAAAAGACATTTAAGAAAAGGTTTGAGACACAAAAATATTTTAAAAAATACTAGAATGGGATATTTCAACTACTTATCCCAATTCCAAAATGAAGTTTATCTATAAACCTAAAGAAAACAGAGCAGGTTATGTGAGAAAGGGAGGCATTTACAGAGTTTGTCCCATCTATATGAACTTAACAGAAGCATCAGGTGAAGCCATATTCTGACTACTCCAACTTCCATCCACTTGACTGATTTTGAGTTTGTCTCTTCTGAACTCCTAAGAAGTCTTTGAACAGAAACTTATTTATCTCTACTCTTAGAGAAATTGTGTAACTCCAGATTGGTCACAAATGCCTGTTCTGTATTTAGTTCACATCTCCCGATAAAAACCTCTCACTTCCAAGAAACCAGAAACAAGCACTGCAATTTCATTCCTTTGCACCATGAACACAGCATAGTGATGAAGCTGAAATAAACATCTTTTTCTGGTGGTTTTATTTTTCTTCTAAGAAATAAAATATACCCTCACTCTTACAAGTAGAAATGAAGCAGTTTTGCTGCTGTTTAGGTATTAGTCACCGTTTAGCCATGGTTACTAAATGATGACAAAGTGTCGTCCGAGTCCAAATACAGGAGACTTTAAGCTAAAGCCTGAAATTCAAACAATCCCCAAACACTGACTGTGCAAAGCTAGTCTTAAAGACTAAATGCAATTACTTTTCAAGTACCTTCTGGACAATGGAGACCAAATGAACAAGTGTCTGTCTGGTGGGTCTGTTTGTAGGGCTGATTGCTGATGAAAGATTAACTTACTGTTAATTTAAAAGTAGAGTAGAGTGGAGTACTAGAGTAACAGCACAAAAGCAAGCTGAAGAAAATACCTCTAGGATTCACAGCATTCAATATTAAAAGATATCTCTACAAGTAATCATTATAGCAATCTATTGAAAAGTATCAAATATATCTCTGAGTGTAAGTAAACTTTTGGTGTTAGCTGAAGTAAAAAATTCTAAATAATTAAATAGGAGTAACATTCTCATGACCAGAACTTGAAGAGGAAAAAACAACCAACCAAACCTGGCACCTCTCAAAGTTCATAAAATGTATTACTACGAATGCAGAAGGGATGTTTTTGGGACCAGGTAAAGAAGCCAAAAGATAAATTCTGTCCAATTCTTCACCTCTTGAACAAGGCAACTCTAATCTCCTGCTTACTCAAGGAGTGAGGACAACTTAGGAAAACACAAATTCTAGTAGAAGATGATCCTAGAGTAATGAGGCAGCCATTGATTCCATTAACTATGGTCCTTAAAGTCATGCTTAGCGAAGTGAAAAACAACTCCCAAGCCACCAAACCTCTTCCTCTAGAAGGCACATTAGAACACATTTAAAAAAAACTGTATTTCTAATGTTCTGTGCACTAGATAATTGTGTTACACAAGAAAGAGAAGAGAAACGTTACCAGTAGAAGTTCTGGCCTATCTTCATAATTTGAAATAAGAACCACTCAGATTATATTCAACCACAGACTGATTGTTGACATCTACAGAAAACATTGCTGCTTAATAAATGAAAACCAAAGTATTGCTTCTGCAGTTTAAGCCAACAACTGAGTAATGGCTCATGCTAAACCAAGGAGTGAATATATTACAAAGCAAGACTAAAGATCAGTTACTTGGTTTTGTCAGATGTGTTATCACTGTAATTTCTGTCCTTCCACCCCCAGCTGTTCCTATTACTAAGTATTCTCATTCACTCTTACTTCTAAAAACTGGTTGTATAACCCTTTCAAGAACCTTCAAATTTTCTCCACAATCTAACTGACTTTGTTGTTAACAAAAGTAAAAGAAAATGAAGGGATTATAAATTTAGTCTCAAGAGGATAAATTCATGCACACCTCATGTCTAGTTTTGCATTCATATCTTGATATTAACTTTTTCCTGAACTGCAGTTTAAATTCAGACTGTTCTAGACCTTCTGTTTTATACAGTCTCATCTAAATGCCAGGCATTAGATAAGCAGAAAATTAAGCTGCTCACAGGTTGGAGTTTAAGGTCATCCTCACTGTCTGAAAGCAAAAGCTGTAATATCCTCTCACCCACATGAGGTTCATTGTGTTTTGGTTTTTTCATGAAAAGCAACTATTTGAACACAAAATAATGTCCCTGAAAAATTTCCTCTGGGCTTCTCCGTAAATGACCAAGCAAGTGGACTGACAGACTGGGCCAGGCACATGTAGGGCCCACATTCTGAACAGAAATTCTTTAAAACCACAAGATCTGCCTTAGAACCAACACACAACAAACTTGTGTTGTCTCACTGGATATATTTTTTCTCCCGATATTTTTTCCCCCATAACAAAACCTGTCTCCATAAGGTTTATGATAAGCAAATACTCCTCTAGAATGTACTGATTTTGAATCCATGTTGTCCAAAATCCATGAGAAATTCATATGGATCTGTCACTCTTAGCAGGGATGGGAATGTTGAGGGGGTGTGAAATCAACTCCTTTTTTTGGTACAGTCACTATCAAGCAACCAAAAAAGTAAAGTGTTTGTCTGTTCCAGCAAAAACTCACAACCAGTAGTTTTGAGAACACAAAAATGAGAATAGAGAATTGTAAGAACCTGTTTATACTAAACCAGGGTTATTTTCTGCAAAGCAGCAACTGAAATACAAGTTCTCAAATAATAAAGTCTACCCCCAAAATAACAAAAACCCAGACAATAAGACTTCACTCATGTTTACAGAATCCCATGTTCAGGTAGCACAACAAACTGTGTTATCATCCCAAAAATTCTAGACAATTAGAGCATGGGAACAGGGCTTCAGTGCCAGGTGCCTAAAAGCAGGAAAAGAGGAGATTTCAGCTAAAATCAAGACAAGCACTTCAGTTGTTTCACACATTTCAATTCCAATCCTCAAGTACCTCAGAGACAAAAGACTAAGGAACACATTGGCTTAAACCAAGGGAGATGTGAGAGTCTCAACAAATCTGTATTTTTCAACTGAAGTGGGACTACAGCTCACCAATTTACCAGAAGTTTTTATTACTCTCTGGAACTCTGAATCTGAAAATCAACAGGTCAAGTAAGGCAAGAGATAAGACAGATTTTCTCAGAACAGGTATGTCTTACCTTCCACCCACACAGGAGGGAATGAGAGTAACTGCAGGGTTGAATGAAATGGGGAAGCAGGATCTAAACCATATAGAACAGAGGGCAGCTTTTCCCTTGCTTCATGACAAGAAAGAGGATTTGGGAAGAAGGGTATTTTTAATGTTTTTCAATTAATTTTTGTCTCTGGGAAAAATAAAATCCAGCTTATCAGTCTTCCTCCTCAATTTTGTTCTAACAGTAAATCTTCTGAGATGAATATGATCAACCTAAAGCAGTAAGTGCTGCAGTCGAAACTTGTGTTAGCTGTGGCATTAGCACTTTCAAGGACTTTGTTCACACCACCCTTACTACTGCCCCAAATTTGGCTAATGTCAACCTCATAAGCACAATCTTTTTAAATCCCAAAGTGTTAAAGGTTAAACAAGATCTGACTTTTAATGTAGAATTCAACAGGGGGAAGAAGAAAGGAGGAAGGAGAGAGATGGGAGGAGAGACATAGAGGAGCGCCTAAGAACACCAAGAGCCAATATGTGATTTTTCACTTTCTTGCATATCTGTACAGGCAAGCATCTCTACTCAGTAGATGATATAATGGCACCATCAAACCCCAAAGAGACTTTAAACAAAATCAGCATCATATTGAATTATCTATGACTAGTCAGGGGAAAAAAAAAAAAAAGATGATAATAATTTTCAATTAATGTTACATAAAAGGAAATCATTATTTTTTAAACAGTTATGGCTGGGACCTGGAGATGTCACTTGAGATGCAGCCTGCAATAATACAGATTGGATAGTGGGCTTTGCTAGATAAACAAAAGCTTTTTCATAGATGCAATACTAATTTTCAGAATGTTGCTAGGGCAACAGCAGACTGTAACAAGAATTTCTGAATAATGAGCAGGTGGTAATATAGAAAAATCTTCAATTCCTGATTGAATTATTTACATGTAATCCAGAATAGTGAGATTTTGAAAAAAAAAATAGCCTTATTCCACCATCACAAATGGAAATACTACATACCTTGTCTAGACAGGCATCTCTTTTTTGTTTTAATGTGATATGTAAGGCATAATCACTAGTCTCACACCTCTAGGATAAAGAAGCAAAAGCAGGTATTTTGTATAAAATACACTATGTTAAAAAATAGTTTTTCTCAGCCAAAGCTAAATCTAAGTTTCTACCCAGGATTCTCCTTGTACAGATTCAATAATAATTCCAGAGGGACAGGAACAAATCTTGGCAATTATGAAGTAAGGACCAGACTAACAGAAGAGAACCAGAGTTGCTTTATGCCTCATGCACATCCACAGCAGGAATTTCACCAGATATAAAATGCTCTGGGAGGAAGCGTTATGGGCACTCTAGAGTCTATGCACTTGAAAAGCAATGGCAGCCAGATTTGGCAAGATTTTTATTAATTTAAAACCTTTAACTCTGATAAGTCAATATATGACTAACTACTACTAACAAACTCCATCACTTGGCTTTCCAAGTTTCTGATTAGCTGGTCAGCAAAGGTTTGGATATCTGGACAAGGCCAGTAACATTATTCTTTTGCTGAATATGACAGAAAATAACTATTATAACATTCTAAGACTGAACTGTTTCTCCCTGTGAGGTCCCCGAGACACTGTAATATATGCAAAAATCACAAATCTCTTCTACCTTTGGGGTTTTTTGTCACAGATCTGTTTTAAATATCAATAAAGTAGCAAGATTTGTAGTTATTTTAAGCAAAGTTCCCAGATTTTGGAGATTAACAGAGTCTATGCACTGAGATATAAATTCACATGCCACAAGATAACTGCATATGAATGTTCATAAATAAACTACAGAGCTATTTTACAAGTAGCTGACATTATCAGACAAACTTTACGAAACAGTAAAAGATGGATAATCTAATTATATGATATTATTTTGATAAATACTCAATTCTCCATGAAGCCACTCTCAAGAAAGACATCGACATGCTGGTGTGTGTCCAGAGAAGGAGCAGAGCTGGGAAGGGTCTGGAGCACAGACCCTGGGAGCAGTGTCTGAGGGAGCTGGGGCTGTTCAGCGTGGAGAACAGGAGGCTCAGGAGAGGCCTCATCACTCTGTTAACGCCCTCATAAAAAGCTGTGGCATGGTGGGGGTCAGTCTCTTCTCCCAAGTAACAAGCATCAGGACAAGAGGAAATGGCCTCAAGATATTAGGAAAAATTTCTTCATGGAAAAGGGTCAAGCACTGGAACACACTGCCTGGGGAAGTGGCAGAGTCACTGTCCCTGAAGGGATTTAAAAGATGTACAGATGTGGCACTTGGTTCATGGTTTAGTGGTGGGCTTGGCAGTGCTGAGGCAAGGGTTGCACTCTATGATCTCAGAGGTCTTTTCCAACCTAAATGATTCCATGATTCCGTTATTTACTGTATGGAATTGTTTCAGTTTATCTGATTTTCAACTAATGTGCATTAAATTGAGGACAAGCCCTGGAACAAGTCGCACATTAAATTGTGTTGTCATCATGTGTGACAGCTGTACAGACCTGAATACCCCACAGAGAACTAGAACAAGGTTTTAAACTGAAGTTCATCCAGTGAAATCTCACAATTTGACACCTGGTCGAGTTTCACCGGCAAAGTCTTCCATGTCAGCAAAGCTTCTTGAATGAGGTTATAGCTAAAGCAATTCCAGAAGAATGTCCAGTGCAGACAGTCTAACTCACAGAAGACTGAAGTATCAGATTCTTTCAGCCAGTCTTCCTGCATTGTTTATAAATGAGCTTCTGCCCTTCCAGCAGCTTCAGTCGGCACGGGTTTAACAACCAGTGCTGAGCAGCTCCCTGCATTGCAGTTGAATCCTGTAAATTCCTTTGTTCCACTTTCTGGTCAGAGGGAGGTAAGAACACAATTGCCTCACCAATATGAACATGGAACAGCTGCTTTAAGCATGATCTTAATCCCAAAACTGAGGATCCTGGCAACAAGGCAAAGTAGAGTAAAATGAGCATCTTGCTACTTCCTTATGAACACTTCTGAAAGCACATCATCATCATCATCAGATCAGCAGCTTAATCGCCTGAACCCAGGCACAAGGGAGACAGAACTCATTCCTCCTTTCCCCAGCTGAAAAAACCAGGCAGCATCACATTCTGCCACCATGGTACTCTTGCCTTGCAAAGATATTTCATCTTCTTAAGCAGCAGGGTGGTCAGACAAACAAGCACTGCTAACATTTACACTAAGAACCAATTTTCGTGATGGCATATCCTCCATCCTCCTCTCTCACGGTGTGATCACTGAAACAAGAGGCTACTTGTTAAAAAAAACTTACTGAATCAAATGCTGTATCTCTCATTAGAAGGGAGGGGGGAAAGAAAAACCTAATTTAATGAAGATTTGTTTTGCAGTATGAAGGATTTTTTTAATTTAAAGAAAAAAGTACAAACATAGGACAAATACTGCCACCACTAAGTTTATATTCTGAAGGATTTTTGTAACTCAAATTTTAGATGAAAAAATAATGCAGTGCATTAGAACTTAGTGAATTTCTTTGAGAAGTTTTCTGGGAAACTGGTTTTTGGGCAAGTATAAAGGCATGAGGAAATTAAAAAATAAGCACCATTGTTTTCTTCAAAAATACTTCAAAGGTTACATGTCCAAGCCAGTGCAAATTTGACAGGAGAAAAATTACCCACTCTCAAAATGCAAATTCCAGATGCACCATTCCTGAGCTGAACACAAGCACACACACCCAATTCTGGGGGCAGAGAGGTTTTGAAAACTTAAAAGAACAGGAAAGAAAATCTTTCTGGAAATCAGATTTTTCACATTTGAAGGGTGTTTGTTTACAACCTGTATTATGCTTTGCCTAACATATTCTGGAAGTGAGCAGACCAGGTCAGGGCTACAGCCATTCTCTGTGGGACCAAAGATGGGGTAAGGAAAGGAGCTGGTTTAAAGAGACAGCAAATTTTAACACTGCTCTACCACTGAGCAAGTCAATCCCAAAGAATCTTATTCACGTAGTCAGAATATTTAAGCAAAAGATTATTAAAAATTAATAACCTATCTATTAATAATTATTAGAATCCTGCATTTCTCTGACCAGAAGGCTTTACTTTACTTACAGGCAATTCAGGACAGGGACTTTGACATAGTCTTAGGCTACAACAATCCAGGGATTGAGGATAATCAGGCTGCCCTTGACATATAATTTCCTTATAAAGATATACAACACACAGGTCTATTAGAATTTATTGACATGTTTTAACATATATTATGTAGCATTTAACAATGTTATGTGTGTTAGGAATCATCTGTAAAATACCTATGGAACTTGCTCTCCCTAAGGCACAGGGAAAAGAGGCTGGGAAGGGAAGAAAGCCCTTTAACATGAATAACCACAAATTTAGCTGGAAGAATAAATACAGAGGAAGGAAAAACAATCCCAAACAACTCAGAAACAAACAAAACCAAAAATAAAACCCACTCCAAAATACACTGACCAACCAAAAGGTAAGCCTTGGAAGTGAGAAACAGAAGTTACCAGTCTGAGTCAGAACTTTCTAACAAAAGGTACATTATCCATGCAAACAGAAAAAGAACATGTACACCAGAAAACCACTACAGCACATCTGAAACTTGAATCGAACAACAGAATTTGAAAGAGTACATTCAAAGGAAACATAAGATTCTGAAAGTAAGTGCTGAAGACACCATACCCACTAACTACAGAAAATTAGATCTCTCTCATCAGATCACAAGTCCCAAAGAAGAAATTTTTTCAGCAGTATAAAATACATGATGGTATCATTTGATGTTCAAACAAAAAGCACAGAACTAAATATAAGGAAAAAATAACTGTATGCCTGACGTCTGAACAAATTTTAAAGAAAAGAATGAATCAAAGACACCAAAGTCAATGGAAAATGAGTCAACAGAAAAACATTATAGCAGAGATCATGCCAAACAGCTCTATTTAATAAAGTAATAGTTCCTAGGAAAAATAAATTGAGTAGGCCTAATATGTTTGAATTACATATAGCATTATAAAGGAAACTGATAAAGCAGAGACAAGGAAGATTAACAAAATTCAAATTTTAAAAATGTAACTACCATTCAATTTATTCTCAGACAAGCTACAGAAGTGCCATTCTAATAAAGCCCTGGTAAGGCCTTATATGGAAAATGATAAAAACTTGTATGAAAAACTTAATTTCATGCGGCTGCAGTAGATAACAGATGGGTAGAAGAGCTACTTAATCTCGAGGAAAACTTTGCCACAAACCCATGTGTCTGTAAGTTTTCTACAGTCAGCCAGGCTGGAGGCCAGTAGATATCAGAACCAGATTTTACAACTGCTGTTCAGCATGCAAGAAGATAACTAGCAATTTAATTAACATTAAGATAAAGTTTGACACAGTTATGAAAGCATTATTTCCTCTAAGAAGGCGGGACTGGACTAAATGGCCCAGAGCCTCTTCTTTCAGTCTTCAGGCACATTTGTGCAGTGCGCAGTGCAATGAGTTGCATCCTCATACACAAACATTCCATAATTTTACTGGTAATTACTGCCATTTAATACCAAGGTACCTGGGTGGCCTAGATTCAATGGGAACCAACTGGAATATTTTTGTTCATCAAACTTTACTTTCAAAAGCCTATTAAAGAAGCCTTCTTAGAATCAAGAACTTTTTCCTTAAAATTGAAAGAAACTGGAAAAAGCCCACTTACTTGTACTTTATTTCTAAAGATTTCAAAGAATAATTTAAAATCAATTTTATGCCCTCCCACATTTTATATGGGAGTCTGTCTTATAACATCAAACATATGTGAGAATCCATCTTCCTTACAGAAGTCATGCCTACATTTAACCTACATATATATACACACACACATACATACATATATACGTACATACACACACATATATATATATATATACACATATATAAATATGTTAAACAGTTCAAATGTTTTAGAATCACTGCCATTATAACCAGGTAACTGCAGAATATGCAGACATGAAAAAAATAAGGATACAGAAAACAACTCCTGATACTGCAAACAGCAGAGTCCCAAGGTTAATAAGTTATGAGCAGGATTAAAGCTGAGCCTGTTCACGTCATGCACCAGGACTTTCTTACTGTTCATACCAAGAGCAGTCAGTTCATCAGATACACGCACCCAGCCTGGGCAGGTGTCACAGCCCTGCAGGACACTGCTGCCTTTCTGGAGCATGCAAACACAGAATATTCAGGTGGACAGCTAAGAACCCTGTCAGATCCCTGTGATGTCAGTCAAGCAAAAGGTCTTAGGATTGTCACCACTGATCTAAACCATGCCTGAATTCACACATTGTCTGACCAGAGCTGAAAAATCTTGTCAAGGTCTCCCATACCCAATTATTCCACATGTTAAAAATGGGCTAAACTGTTTCTGCTTAAATGTAGTCAATATTTCAGTGCATATTGGAAAACAGGACAAGAAAAAGTTACTGAAAGAACACCTACACATTTATAGTTCTTGATCTTTATGGAACATTACAATTTTAAGCCTTCACACTGCTATGGACCAAGGAAGACAGACACAAACCCAGTTCTTAACACTGTTCAATATTTCAACAGAAAAGGCCACATGAAGTGCTGACAGTGTTCTGAGCTGGGACAGCTTCCACTACTATTTCGATATGCAGGTCTTAATAAGGACTACTGCTCTTTGTGCTTTTCAAATCAAATTTTGCAGTGTCAGTAAATACAAGATTAGGTAGCAATTAATGGGATGGCATCATGGTGAATGAGGAACAGTCAACTGCTGGAATATCATACATTGCATTAACTGGGTTAGCCCAGTAACATCATTTATTCTTTTCATATTAAGAATTTAGTCTAATTGTACTATTTGAAGCTCAGAAATCTTCCTCAAAACATGGTATTATTTATTACACTAGATGAAGGCTCTTCTCTATTTAAATCATTACTAGGTAAGCTCAGTCTGGATTCAGCCGCTTCTCCCAGCAACAAGAATGTCCACATGAACATAGGTGCTCCTCTCCAGAAGCCAATATTTGAAACTAGAAGCAAACAAAACATTCCCACATGAAATACTAGGATAAAAATCGTAACATTTTTACATGTTAACACAATAGTTTGTGTGAAAGATTCATATCCATTTGTTAGACCACAAGATTGCAGTAGCATTCCTATGGCAGCTTCCACAGTCACTTAACAGCTTTCCAAGTATTGGGAGTCCTTTCCCTTCTCCAATCCACACCTCAAGGATGACATTTCAGAGTAATACTGGTACTGCTTTGCGGTACAATTTTAAGCCCTTGAAAGAGCAGTTTATTTTTCCATGACAATAATGCAATGTGCAACCAAACATGCACCTAGAAGCCTTCTTAGAGATTAATTGCAATGAAAATACATTAAAGATCACTTTTGATAGGCTTTAAAAAAATAAAACTGCAACACCTAAACTAAGAGACTAATAACATGTAATCTTCATTACCAGTAAAAATTAAGGACTCATTACAGTCAATTCTAACAGTAAAAATACTATCAGCAGATGCTTTGATTATCCAATTGTCATTTTAACAGTTTCTGCCACTAAAGTATATGCAACACTCATTAACACAAGAATATTAATCCATTTCCCTTGGTTTTCCATTGGAAAGTAATTGGGCAAAAGTTCTTGCTCCAGGAATAGCCTGACTTTGCAAGTGGAAGAAGAATAAGGACCCATTAATTAAAAAAGGCAAGCCAGGATTTTTTTGGAGTCTAAGTACTGACAATATGTGTAGCTTTGCTACCCAATCCAGCTACTTCTGAGGGAATATAGAAACTGGTGAGGGCTCAGTTCTTCCTTCAAGTTAGGGAACAGATTTAACAATTACAAAAGGGAGAAAAAGAATCTAATCCTAGCAGCAAGTTGTCTCTTTTTAAACACCTACAGAGCACATTGAACCTGAAATGGAGCTCTTCATCCAAAAGATCGAGGGATTATCAATGCTTTAAAGGAAAATGGCTTTTTTCTGTACATTCCGTTGAAATGTTTCAAATCATGCTGTGATAACACGGACAAGAATTCCCCACAAACTGATTTACTCATTTTGCTATTGCCTCAATTGGGTACAAAAACTGAACATTTGATCAAAGCCAGCAATTTTCCAATATCTCTCAAAACTCCTGCTGTATCTCCACAAGAACACACCAAATTCTTCTGAGTTCACTTAGAACATGAAAGCAGATGGAAATCTGCTCGTGGATCCAGCATCGGTCAATGATGCAACTGCTCCCAGCTTCTCAGCACCAGCAGGAGGTTCTGATGCCCAAAGCTCTGACAGGAGAAAGGACTTTGAGAACACTCCTCAATCTGCTGTTGGCAGAAGCACTCGAATTAGTTCGAGCTTCACTCACCAGCTGCACACCAACAGCCTTTTCCAGATTCAGCTGCACTGAAGAAGTCACTGATCTCACTTCCAGTCACCATTTCCTCCATCTGCCAGTTAAAGTGCTCCTCTAAGTCTCCTAATAGATGTTTCAATTTGATGGAATAAGAGACCTTCATTTTACACAGCTAAAAGTTTGGAAAGTCCTCACAGGGACAGCTCATTAAACAGACTAGAGGAGGTGACAGAGGGCAGGAACAAAAAGCCAAGGATATGGCACCACGATGGCCTCTTTCACAGCAGCAGGTATTTGTGCAAGGACTGCATCTATTTATGTCTTGCTTCACTTAACATAAATTAAAATGCTTTAGTTGGATACCTACAGCTACCTATCATACCTCACTTGGCTGGGAGTAATTCTTATAATGACTGTGGCAGGCTAAGTGCTAACCAATTACACAGAACATTTTCTAGAAAAATACAAAACTCAGGACTGGACTTTTGCTAAACCAAATCCAGCGATGACATCTTCTACATTTATGCCTTTTACAGGTTATTTTTTGACTCAGGGATGCAAGTTATCCAAAACTGTGCTTTCAAAATGAAGGAGCAACTATGCTCTGCTATTTAGTCACAGCTTTAATCATATGTATGACATTTTGTCCTGACAAGCTTCAGCCCTCAGACCATTCTATACACAACTGGACAAAGACCTTTCACACAGTATAAACTTGCTAACAAACCTGAGGAGGGGGCAGAGGAGTTAAGAGTGCTAAATACAGGACAGAATTCCATAAGAATTGATGTTGGGACGGAGAGTAAAGAACAAAAATTTAGTATCAGATAAAAAAAGACAGGTGAACAATGTAGTATATAATTGTCTATGCAAAAGCCACTGGCTGCAAAGGGATAATGCCCCATTTCCTTACAGAGATCCAAGATAAGGAGTAGAAAAGAAACCCTCAAAAAAGCATCCCACAGTCATCTCAAACCTAAGCTTCACTTCAGCAGTCTGGATCTGAACACACAATAACCAAATATCCTTGGAAACTTAATTCTATATATTGGAGAAAAGTGCATGTCATAAAATGACACGTTGACAGGATTCTCATAATGCATACATTAAACTCCAGGAGACTAACTTATGCACAAGAACAGCAGTGCAGGCTGTTCTGTAATTAAAATTGCTGCCCTTCATAAATCTCATCTAAAACACTCCTTCAACAAGTTCTGAAATCAAAATAAGATTATCGGCAGGCCCAAAGTGCCATTTTATCAAAAATATTTAATCATAATCTGTTGCTGATTTGTCATTTTCCACAGACAGAGCTTTCCAACACCACTTTCAAAAATCTCTTAACATTGTTACACAGCACATTCGTCCATCACCTCAAAGAAGAGTGAAGGAGGATAGACAAAGAACCAAATAAACTCAACTTTAATGGGCTTCCATAGATGCTACCTATCATCCAGAGTAAGCACCACATTAAGGCATTCACACTGATTCTTCTTCCCTAAGAATATGGTGTGAATGACATTATTCAGGTCTTGCACTGCCAAACGACTCCTCTTTCCATCACTAGAAGCTCAATGTGGAATGCAGCATTTCACAAAAGCCCCTGGGTCATTCCTAGCTGGCCATTCCAAGGTGGAATGGACACGGGAAAACTGCCACTAAAAGCCTGCCTGGGCTCAACACCTCTGCAGTCCTTCAGCCCAGCGATGCCAGGATTACAGGATATTTTCCCACTCCTATTGAAAGCTCCTTAGCTGTCACACCCGTGAATTACAGCACTTCATATTTACTGGCTACTGCTTAATTTTTTTTGTATCTTTGAAAGAAGAATTTGAGTACGTTCAGATCAATGCACTTCGACTAATCAGGACATCCAAGGTGGTTCGTATTTTTATACAGGTAGCAAATCTTAGAGCATAGAGTTGTCTAGTGCCCAAAATCGAACCACACTGTCAATATATACTAAAAGATTTTTATAAAATGGACTGTATGCCACGTTACATATAAATTCAAAGTTTACATTGCTCCCTTACCTGACAAGGCACTCTTAGAGAATATGGTGTCAGAACGCCCATTTTCCCCAAAGTGCCCAAAAAATGCAACTGTATCAGCTACTTCTAAAAGTCTGGAACACAGCACCTTGAAACTTTAAACACATAAAGGTATTTAAAAGGATGTAGTGCTACATTTCTTAGTCAAATTAACTCTGGGGAAAAGTAGATATGTGAAAGTGGCAATGCAAAGACATGAACTTGAATTAACAGTGGCCACTGTAGCAAACTGACAGCACCTTTTAACTGAATAAACCCCAAAACCATGGTATTTTGTGTTGTACCCAGAGCTGAGCCTAGAGCACTTGACCTAAACCATTCAGCTGGTTTGAAGCAGTTTCACAGACAGACTCTCAGCAAGTAATACAAAGTAAGACTATGGTATAAGGCAAATATATTGAAACATGAGAAGAAATGAAAGCCAAAAACTCAACCTAAGTTAAAAGAAGAAAAAAAGCGTAAGGCAGAATTGTGTTTAAGCTGAGAAAGAGCAATGTAGTAGTACTAGTCTCCTCAACTTTTCCTTTATTCCTTTTAGCAGACATACAAAATTAAAATATAAACAGACAACCACTGCAGCAGATTCGAGTAATTGACCCCAAATCTTTAACAAATACTGGAACACTGCTAACAAACCTAACCCAGCACATTGCACACCCCTCAAAATTACTGGTACTTAATCAATCTGTTTTTACTCACGGGAAAAGTAGTAGTTGATCTTGATAGCAATTTACAGTTTTCTGAAATAAAAAGTGACCAAGCAGTGCAGTTACAAGTACTACATGTTTGCTCTTGCAAGATTTAAAAGGACACAAGTCTTAACATTATCTTTGCCACGGGGACTTCTGTAAATTGAGGAGCACAAGCAATAAGTTACTTAATTTCTACAAAATACTCAAACCCTTGACATCACAGTACTTACTGGAAAACAAAGGCTGCATGCCAAGCAAATGGAAGACTGTCAAAGAAAATGTGTTTCCATTGCCATTTCTTTCTCCTGAATAACAAATTATTTGAACAAAAGACTTTGAAAAATACTCAGAACTTCATTTTACCTTTCACTTCAACACTAAATACACATTCCTAATCTAACATTCACAAAACATACTGCCCTGTAAGATTGCTGCTTAATACTCAGCCAAGAAGCATGTCTCAAATACATTATTCCTTGCAGAAGACAAGACATGAGAAGGCAACCCCATTAGAAACTGCAGGCTAATGCCTCAATGCAAAAAGGCCAGTGTCAGACACTACAAGAAAAAAAACCCAACACACTCCGTGTGATGCTCTGGGCACACAAGATCTCTTCGGTTTCAGGTTAATGAGAAAGAGATATCAAAATTAAAAAATTAAGACTGTTAGCAAAACCACTCCAAGATAAGGAACATTACGGTAAATTGTAGTACCTGGCAATGCACCCTAAGCAGAGTGTGCACCACTCGTTTTTTTTCCATCACCTTCCTAATCCAGCTTTCTATGGACATCACACAAATCCACCAACATGTAGGATGTGTGCAAATCTCTTCACGTGAATAATCTGAATAATTCTTAGACCCCATGTAAGAAACAGCTATTCCTCACTTCTTTTTCTATCTCGTTCGGTCTTCCACATAAAGTGAAACCCTTCTTCAGTGCTGAAAACTCATTTTAAAACGTTTTAAAAAAAGATGGTAAAAACCAGGCTGTGACGTAGTCGCTTTCGAGTCTACTTACACTTTATATCATATATGGTAGATATACCCCCACGCAGAATTATCAAACATGCGGCAGAAATTAAAAA
>VZTX01015221.1:86261-151268 GCA_013400915.1 Pardalotus punctatus
AAAAAAAAGAAAAGAAAACATAATAGATGAACAGCCCTATGCCCCGCTCCAGCCAGCCCTGGCTATATTAGGGAAGGGGCAGGGCCGTGCTCACCCCGCCNCGCCCGCGGGAGCGCCTTCCCCGGCGGCATCCCGGGCTCCTCACCGGGGCGGAGCGCTCCTTCCTGGGCTCCTTCCCGGGACACCGCGCCCGGCGGGCGGCGGCTCGTCACACACGAGGAGCGCCGAGCCCAGCGCCGAGCGCCGCCCGTGTTCCTCCTGCTGCTGCCGCGGCGGGGAGAGAGGCCCCGCCCCCGGGCCGCCGCCGCCAATGGCCGTGCGGGGCGCTACTGATGGACGGCCGCACAGACCAATAAGCGCCGCGGCGCCCTCCCCCCGGCGCTGCCGCGGAGTGGCGCCGCTCGGAGCTTACGCGAAGGCGAGCCCGCCCGGAAGGCGGCGACCAATCGCAGGGCGCGGCCGCCTTGACAGACAGCCGCGAGCACCAGTAAGAGCGGCGCACCGGCACCCCAAGGCCCGCCCGCTGCGTGCAGCCCATGGCCGCGGGCAGACGGAGCGATCCCGCGGCTGTGGCCGCGCGCGGTCCCAGCGGGCTCAGCTCCTTGCCCCGGCTGCTCTCCTTTCACCCGTGCCTGAGCCGCTCCACTGCTCTCGGGCGTGTGGTGTATCCTGAGCAGCAGCGTCCCGGCCCCGCTGGGTGCCCGCGCCAACGCTCCCGCAGCTCCGTGGTGAGGCAGGCTGGGAGCTGTAGTCGGGGCTTGTCCGCACAACCTCTCGCCCTCCCGGCCCCTCGCCCCGGCTTTCACCGCTCTTCCGAACCCTGAGAGTCGGCGGCACTGCCCCGTCCGGCTCGGCCCTTAGCGCCATCCTCGTCTCCCTCCGCTCCCAGCCCCGCTTCCCCCTTCCCGCCTCTCTGGCTCCCTCAGCCCGCCCGCTCCCAGCGGAGCAGGGGCCGGTACGAGGCACGGCCGGGCGGGAACATGATTTTTAACTCGCTCCTGGGGAAGCGAGGCCGGGGAGGAGAAGGACGGGGAGGACAGAAAAAAATAAGGAAAAAGCCGTCCCCGGGCCCAAAAGCGCTTCCCGTCCGTGACCCCTGGTCATGCGTCACTTCCCGGCGGCCGTTCGAGCGCGGAGCCCGCGGCCGTGAGGGGGTGCCCGGGGTGGGACGCGCTCGGGGTCGGTCGCCAGCCGGGGACCAGCTGCCAGGTGATTCCTGTTCGCCCCCAGCCCTTGTTTGTGACAGGTTTCACTTCTTGCTGCTGCTGGCTCATCGCATCGTGCGCTCAGGTACTTCTGCGATTGCAGCTGCAGGGACTTTCGTAAGTAAAATAAAACACTTGCCCCCAGGCAGGTATTGAGGTGTGCGCTTTCCTCCAAGGCGGTAGGGCGGCATGTGGAAAAATGTTCTGCGCTGCAGAACTGTGTGATGTTTTCCGCTTCGTCTGATTGCTTTCTCTTGCAGTGTTCTTTAAAATGCTGTGTTCTGATGGGTAGATTTTCAATTATCCCACTGGTAGCTCCTCAGTACAAGAAAGACAAGGTGCTACTGGAGAGGGTCCAGCGGAGGCCACAAAGGTGATGCGGGGTCTGGAGCATCTCTCTTAAGAGTAGAGACTGCGGGAGCTGGGCCAGTTTGGTCTGGAGAATGAGAGGGGATCTCATTAATGCACATTAATATCTCAAAGGCACATGCCAAGAGGGTGGTGCCAGTCTCTTTTCAGTGGGGCCCATTAGCAGGATGAGGAGCACTGGCCATGAAATAAAACACAAGTTCCACCTCAGCATGAGGAAGAACTTCTTTACAAAGATGGCAGATGGCAGTGGAACAGCTGCCCAGGGTGGTCATGGATCCTCCCTCTCTGGAGACTTTGCAAAGCTACCTGGATGCATTCCTGTGTCCCCTGCTTCAGGCGACTCTGCCTTGGCAGGGGGGTTGGAAGGGATGATCTTCCCTTCCAACCCAAACAATTCTGTGATTCTGTGAAACAGCTGATTAACCAATCAACCAAGATATTCTTAGAGCCTTGAATTCCATATTAAGTTTTATTGAACACACAGTCATGGAGCAGTTAAGGCCATCAAGAGGAAATTTATGAAGCAAAACCTTCGGTGGAGAGACTCATTTGTCTTAGGCATCTGCTGCTGAGCTGCATTAAAAGGCTATACTTAGTGGCCTGTGAAAATAAGCAGTGGGTTTATATTATGTAATCAGCTTGTGTTGACAAACACAAATGACTATTTAAATAGTCAAAAAATTGAGTTAAAAGAAAAGTTTCAGTGCATTTTTTTATATGGCGGCTCAGTTTTCTTGAAAGTTTGAGAAACTTTCTCAAAAGATTTCCCAGAAATTTTAGTTACTGCGCGGATATGTTAATTCATTTTATTCTGTTTTAATTCAGTTTTGAAAAATAGTGGGAATTTGAGCAGTTTATAGTTACATTGTTGTAGAGCCCTTTTAAGAAAAAAGTCATCAGACTGAAAAAAGGGGAATCATCTTTACAAAACACGTGGTGACTCCCACCAAATAAATGCATTAATCCTGGTGTTCAGGGGTTCTGCACTTTATAATTTTTTACTGATTTTTTAATTCCCTATGAAGGAATCATGATGTAGGTGCGTTAATCTTCCTTATTCCTGCTTTTAAAAGGTGGGATCGTTTACCACTATCTAGGCCTGAGATATTTAAGTAACTTTAGGTGAATAGTTACAAGGTTTAGTAGTTCAGCTATTTCATCCTTGATTTCCTTTAAAACACTTGAGTAAATATTTTACAGGCTATTTTAACTCATGAAACTTGTGCAGCTGAATGAAGTCTCTGAATGAAAAGCTGGGTCTCCACACAAAACCTTTTAGGTCTGTTTTGTCTGGAAAAAAATGAAGCTCCGGAACTTGTGATCTAGAGATGTGGGAAGGTCAATGTGATCTGTAGTACAACACATTAAGGACACAGGAAAAAAGAAATTGTAGTTAGAGAGTACATGCACCAGTCTTACTGTCTCCCCCTTACATCTTCTAAATCTGCAGTGAGTAGAACAACGGATACCAACTCATCTTCTGCTACACTGACTAAATTCTATTTTAAAACAGACTACTTTTATTTCTTGACATCACTACGGTGTGTGCATAATTGATCTGTCTCAAAACATAAGTGACCACTACTGCCACAGTCATTGTATACGTTGTAATAGTAATTTTTTAGCACATGTGCAGTTAAATATTCCCTTAGTCTATAATTATTCACCATTCATTTATATAATTATTCACCTAGAGAAAAAAGCTAAACAAAAATTTGTACATATCTGGTAGTTATTGCTTTCTGTTTTGCTGCTTTCTAAGATAGATCTGCAAAGTCAGTTTTAACCTTGTTGATGACTGATGCAGAAACATTTTTCATGGTAGTACTGCTATGTACTGGTGATTCATGTGGCTCCTCTAATTCAGATTTATGCTTCTGAAACTGCATGGTTCCTATTTAGTGTTTCAGTGAAAGGATCTTGTCATGATCTCGTTCAACAGAAAGTTAATTATGTTAACATTTCATTCTCATATTGTCACTCACAACAAGCTATGTAGCGAGCTGATCAGAAGTACATCATTATCTCTGCATTTATAGAATGGAAAATTATCACAGAAAATGAGTCACAAATTTTCTTTAGAGGTGAATCTCAGAACTGAGTGTTGAACAGGTTTGTTGGGCCCACCAGTCTTGCAATATTCTTGTTGAAGCTTGGTTCTACAAAAATGTTTAGTGTTTGCTTGCCAGCAGTCTTTTGAGGTACCTTAACCAACTTTTAAAGGAAAAAAAATACTCAGTGGAAAACATTGTGATAGAGTGGAAATTATTTTGATTGCTTTCTGAACAGCTAGAATTGAAACATATTTGTTTGCTCAACTGAGAGCTGAAGCAGGTATTTAATGCAGCTTTATGATTTTTTTCCTGTGAAATTCTTCTTTTGGGCACACGGGGCAAACTAGGGGCTTACCATCTTCTGTTAAGCAAAGCTCTGTGGTGGACCTGCATTAAAGAACCTGGTACTCATCACAGCACTTGTATCTGCTGCTGAATGTTCTAGAGGCCCAAGGTGCAGGAATATTGTTTCTTTAAAGATATACCAAAGATTCCACTTATGAAAACGGGGGACAAAATTGCTGTGGTAAATACAATGCTCATGTCTCAATTTTTGAGTGTTAATCTGCATTTTAAATTTAAATTTACTATTTTTCCCTCATTGCTGAGCAGAATTGTATGTCAGAATGGTTGTGGTTGAACACCCCTTCATTGTAGAAGTGGTAGTAGAGGCCCAAGAATGAATGCCTGGAAGTTCGTGTTACCCTGTTCGTTTCTTCCACAATGTGAATGTCATGGAATTTGCCTTGGAAGCTCATCCACAGGATTTTCTTTACATTCTCCTGGATGCCTGATGCATACCTTGACAGACATGCCTGTAATTCATCCTGGAACCAAAAAATGCGTTTAATCATTTTCCGTCTGCCTGCATGTCATTAGTCTGACTGGTGATGCCAGTGGCTGATCTGCTAAAATCCTCATTTTTCTGAGATTCTACAATGGTTTAGTGGATTTCCAGAACTTTTAGGTCCTGTTCCCTTCCTTTTCTCTCTCCTCATTGTTCTCAACAGTACTGACAGTTCCTTTTTTTTTTTTTTTTTCTTTTCCAGATGGGGCAATTCCCCATAACTTATATTTTCTGTGCTCTCTTATCTTCTAATCTAAGCAGCAAGTGTTGAAAAGCAGGTTACTTAGTCCTGCAGCTCCTTGGTGTGAGTGACCATGGAGCTCAGCACATTCTGCTTGTGAATATAATAGTTCATGGCACACATCGTATCTGACTGCTTCCAGATTGCTTCAGAAATAAGTCACTACAGAAAATCTGAGTGCACCAAGTTCAGAATCTTGCTATCAAACCTGGTGGTACTGCTAAGACTCCAGGAAGCCTATTTTGGCTGACATTCTTTGTTCCTGTGGTAATCCTGCTCCTTACACAGGCTGTGAACCCAAAATAATTAGGTAATGTTTTGATGCAAAGGTTTGTTTCTTTCTTTGTGTTCAGGTAGTGCCCTGCTACTGAGCTGTATAAGCTTTTGTTTGCTTGTTTAATGTTTATTGAAGTTAAAAGAGAGCAAAAGTGAGTGTTTCTGCTCTGACCCTGTCCCTTGGACAAAAATTAATGAAGAATCCACATTTTTAGTCTTAAGCACACTATGAGAATTTTTATTGATTAGTTCTGTGGTTTAAGATTGTTTCTTTCTCAGGGAAATTAAGTTTCTTACTGTTTTTTCTGTTTTTTTTTTTTTTTAACTTCCCCCAAAGCGGACATATTTTCCCTCTTTCTGATCAGATTTTTAGGATCAAAAAATTTGAAGGACTATCAGTTCCATTATCAGGAGGTTAAATAATGTAATTTTTTTCGTAGAACTCTTCTGAAAAATGTTTACTAAAAGAATTATATGTCAATGTCCATGAGTAAGCTCGATTGGAATGGCAAGTAACTTTCATTCATGAGTAGGGTACTTGCTTAAATAATTATTTCATAGTGTAAAGGCAGAGAGGCATGCTGAGCTCTTCATTCTGGAATTGTTAGAATATTTTATGGATACTGAGTTGAGGGACTCTTCCTCCAACACCTGCACAGTTTTATGGTTACCAAAGAGAATTCTCAAAACTCGAGAAAAGTTGTGTAGATTTGGATTATGTCAAGATGAAGTGATCAGTATTGTTCCATGGAGCTTTGTTCTGTATTCTGCCTTGTAGCTAAGACGTCTTCTTTCCCTTCTCTCAGGTTCAGCATGGCCAATGCTCTCCAGAAAACACCTGCACCTGAAGCTTCTCATGTAGAGGATGCTGATGCTAAGCTCTCCTTCCTACCTGAAAGACTGAGAAAAAAGCTGCTTCCTTTTCAGGAAAAAGGCATCTTATTTGCACTTCAGAGAAATGGCAGGTAAAATTCTTGTATTCAACTTATTGTATCACATGCTAAAAATAATTACTTTAGGTAAACATCAGTTAATTTTTACAAAGGTTATTCAATACCAGCAGTCTTAGGTGAGTTATGTTACAGAAATCTTTCATAAACTAGAAGGAAACATGATTTAAAATGAGTTGTGGGATTTTTTTCCACAGAGGATGAAGGAATGTTTAACGATGCATTATGCAAAAGAGAATCGTAGTATCAAAGTTCTCATGTGAAAGGAGGTTGATATCAGTAAGACCATTATTTTTGTTATGTTAATAGAGAATTCTTAAAATAAGTTAATTCACATTTGATTTCTTGGTTCTTAATGGCGTGGTAGAGCTGTTAAGGCAATGACTAACAGAGCCTGATGCATCTGTGTGGTTTTCTATTTTAAACTTGGTACAATTCTGGCATGTAATCAGGGTGTTCTGGAGCTCACTGAGCTGCAGCAGCAGAGCAGGAGAAGCCTTGCAGAGTGCTCAGTTAGCCAGTGCAGCAGCTGATGGAGTGGGCATTCAGCAATTAAGTACCTGGTAAATCAAAAAACACGGTTTATGCAGCAGAAGCTATAAATATTTTGCGTAAGAGCTTGTTACTGAGTTACAGGGTCAAAAAGGAAGGGAGAAATGCTATTTTCACATTTATAAATTTTCAGAAATGTGGGCAATTGCAGCCTAGAGCTGTGAAACTACTGTATGCTGTTGTTTCAGAAAGGTCTGGCACAAATGGAATTACTGTAGCCTATGTGGGAAAGATGGATGAAATTAGTTCCTGATTATTTCAACATCTCACTGAAAATGAGAGGCATAGGGCTTAAGGGGGTTGATTGCTAATGTTTGTGATTATTTTCAGGAGAAAAGAAATGTGTATCTTTTCCTCTAAAGGTGAAAAATTGGAAAAGGAATATTTATCATCAGTTCTTGCAATTATATGGAACTTCTAATCAGTTAAAATTTCCTCTAAAGTTTTTTTCTTTGGTTCTAGTCCTTTGGCCAAAACCCTTTAGCACTGCTGTCTCAGGGAATGAAAAAAACACCTGTTTTTTACTGCCAGTTTCAGTGGCAGAATAGAAAGATAAGTCCAGCCATTGACATGAGAGCCTGAGATTTGATATGCTTTATGCTGAATTGGCATTAAGTGCTCTGTGACCACCAGTCATAGCAGGCACTTTCTTGCTGCATAGACTGAGAATGAATGGATATAATTCTAATGGAGAGCTAAGACTTTGGTAGAATAGACAGCAAAGCCTTTGTTAGAGTTGAATTTAATAAATCCAAAGCCCTTGGCTGCCACTGAATATGCAGTCGAGGTGTATATTTGTATATACAAATAGTGAAATAACAGAAGTCATTAAAATTAAAGAAACTATACACATTTAATTAGTGTAGGCTAATGAATGTATTTGAAAGTGGCATAATCTCTATTATATAGTATAGCGGTTCCTTGTAAGCAACTTAACTGTAGGACTGGATAAATTTTTATCAGATGTTTCTTTCTTCTTTTTTTTTTTGAAGTAGTAACAATTGCCTGCAATAAGTATTCAAAAAGGTTTGGAATACCTAGTCATACCTAGGAATGTCTCTTTGTCAAGGAGGGAATTAATTTTTTCCATTAGGGTAATGAGTTTATGTTGGGTTTTTTCTGTAAGTCTTTCACTAACAAGAGTTTTGCATAACACAGCACTGATAGTTTTCATGTGGCATGCATAAATGTTCATCGTGATTGCAAGAAGTCACACTCCTTGGCACAGCAAATTCTATGTGTAAGCTGGGTCAAATTGAGGAATTGTGTACTCTCAGCCAGCTTCTATCTAAAGTAAGATGTGTTAAGTCAAACTTTCCCAAAGAGTGTTTTTTAAATCTGTCCCTTGCTCATGCAGATCTGTTTCTCTTTCTGTCCCAGAACAGAGAACAAGAGCCTCTGGTGCTTGTAGCTGAATTTGCTTATTAGTTTGTCAGCCCTTGCCTCACACAAGTCTTTCCCTTTTGTGTACTCCATAATGATTTAAACCTTCTTTCAGTTTTCCCAGTGGTATATTTCAGCAGGGTCTGCTGCTTTTCTGTAGAAGTGTCTTTTCTAGTTTTAAAAATATATAAGCATAGGACTTGAAGCGAGCAATGTGTGCATCTCTGCTCATCTTTCTTCTTCCCTCAGGCTATGCACTCTCTTCACAGTCATCACTTAATCCGTGCCTTGCTGTAGTGGTAGGAAACTGGTGTAGAGCAAGTGCTCTGTCTTTGGCTGAAGAGATTCAATTAATATCATCTTAGATTAGACAGGCACCCAGCATGAAAAGGGACTTATTATTAGATCAAACTCTTATTTTTGCATGGAAGAGGCTGGGAGTGAGCTATTAATTCCCTTGTCTGTTCCCAAAGCATAAAATAAATATGCTGTTGGGGTCTGTACTTGTGATTTGTTAGTAACAGAATCAAAGGCTTTGCCAGTAGATGCTCCAAAGGCATTACCTCATCTAACAGAGACTGCCTCACACTCTTCTAGGAAATGACAATTCTACAGCCAACAAGACAGTTATGGTTCAGCATAAGCTAAGATACCTTTTATCTCACAAACATGCCTTAAAGGTAAATTACTGACTGGCTGCTTACTCTGTGCTAGAGATTATTCTTCAGAAATGCACTTTGGAATGGCTCCCTAGGGGTGGATACGATATATAGTCTTTATTTTTACCCTCAAACATTAACGTGCACAAAAGGTGGGTGCACACAGATTATGTCCATGAAGACTATTTTATTTTTATGATTTGCTTTCAGTGAAGGTGTAAGTAACTTTTAAAAACAGCAATAATAGTTATTTATTTGTGTGTGCTTTACACTGCCTCTTCAATAAAACAAACTTGGCCCTTCCAGGAACGTGACCTGTTAGCAATAGGCTTAGGAAGTACTGAGGGTTGTTGGGGTTGAATGTGTGTGTGCTGTTGGGAGGTGGGTGTGAGCAATTCTCTGCTCTCTGCTGCCTATTAGTCGTGGTTTGGGCAGATGTGGACAAATCCCCATTTCCTAAGAACTCAGGGTGGAACTGAGGGGTCACCGGGTGTTAGTGGAGAGGTGGCAGTAGTGAAGCACAATACTCTGGAAAAAGTGGTAGAAGCCTGGGTCAGATATCTGAGATGCAGAGATATGTGGGCAAATGACTCAATAGTACTGATAAGGTTTGTATTCAATCCCATTTGAGCTCACATCTCTCTTTGAATATTACTGATTTTTACTGCTGCCATTCACTAGTGTCTTAATTGGAAAGACGCAATTCTTTTTACCATGTATTCTTGCTCTGTATCCTCTCTTTACAGAAGTGTGTGATGTCTGTCTAGTAATACAAACAATTTGTTCACCTGAATACACTGTAAAAGAGGCATGCTGTTGTTGGAAATTTAGCTCTCATGCTGCTGGATATCACTAAATGTGTTACCAAGTTTTGTAATAAAATCTGTCAGCATGTGATTTGCAAACATCATTATTCAGCATTGCTTACCTTCTAGATGGTATCTGTAAAAGATGCCTTCAGACACAAAGATATATTTCTTTCTAGGCGTGTTGGCAGAACAATTTGTTTAAGCTGGATGCAAAAGAGGACTTGGAGATATTTAACACACGTGAAATGAGCTTTTCCATTATAATTGTATGCTCAAACTGTTTTACTAGGGTGATCTTGTTTCCTCTATAAGTTTGAGAGGTAATACATTAACTTACATATTCAGGAGCATGCGATTTTTATTTTCCCATACATGCTGGCTTAATGTTGTTAGACACAGTAAAAGAAGTAAATGACCATGGATGGCAGTATCAGGATATGCAGAGTTCACGTCTGCCATTAAGAGCTATTGGTTTTAATGAAAGGGTAATAGTTTTGTTAGGCAGTCTCTTTCTAGAGTAAGAAAAATTTGTATAGTGTCTAGTATTTTTTGGATAACAGACTACAGAGAACCATTATGGCAGTGAAATCATTGGAGAATGGAGTGTGAATGTCCTCTGTTATAATATTGAATCAGTTGCCTGCACTTCAAAATAGTGTTTTTCCCATTGCCTATGTCTGTGATCTCTAGCAAGCTGCACAGGAGGAACACATAGTTAATTCTTCATTAATTAAAATAGAATTTTACTCCAAAGATGATCAGTCTTTGTAGAACTTAATTCCCCTCTTCCACCCTCAAAATAAACCAAAAAACCAATGGTTCAAATCAAAATTTTCTCGAAGTTGATGAACACAGCTGAAAGGTTCTTCACTGGAAAGGCACAGTATATACAGTCTGCTGAGGTTTTAGTAGTTGGACCATAGAAATGACAGCTCTTGGGCAGGAAGCAAATAGAAATATTTAAAATTCCCAGGCACAGCCCTTTGTAGGGCAAGGAATTTCTGATGTAAGTCCTATTTAAATTCTCTGGCAAATTTCTACCCAAACTTCTTTAGCTTTTTAGGATGTATTATCCATTGAGCAGTGTGAAAGATATAATTTCCATTTGAGTTGGGTGTCTAAGGAAGTTATAGTTTTAGATTTTGGAAGCTGATAGAAGAAAATATGTTCAGTCCATGCACTTCCATGCACATCTTATTGTGCTAGAGCAGTAGGCCCTTTTGTCTTACACTTTGCTGTAACTATTTTTTACTTTCACTCTCATTTTTGTTGTTATTACTGAGTTTGCTTCTGGGTTTTATGTTGACTATTAATCTTTCTTTCTCTTTCTGTCCAATACAATTGTTGCTTTCTGTCTTGTATTGCCTTTTTAAATTACCAGAGCTTTTGTTTTATTTTGCTTTTGTCTTTGCTGTTTTTGATCCATGATTACTGATTGATTTGCTCTTTCAGTGTATTACTGTTCTTCAATTTCTTATCTTTGATAGTAGCTATGAATAAGAAAATAGATTTGTCTTTCAATTCCATTTTGAAGCACTAAGCCTAGTTGCGTGTCTACATATCTCTTACTGTCTATATCTAATTTTTCTGTCCTTTGTTTGAAAGGCCATAGGTTTCTGCAAGTCGATGTTGTGATTAAATACAAGACCAACCACTTTTTACCATTGTCTAATTTTTTTTTTTTCAGAATCAGCTGCATGGTTTAAAGGAACACTTACAAAAGTATTTTACAGGCTACTGTTGAATTTTTCCCAGTATTATTTCTTAGTATTTCTCTTCTGGAAGATAAGGCATAGTTATTTTTGATTGAATTTTACTTTACTGTTTTCATCTCTGTTATAAATCTTTACAACACCACAGTCTTAGCTTACTGAATATCTTAGTTAAACAAGAAGTACATAATTTCATTTACACAGTGAAAACATTGGCCATTATTTTTTAATGGATGAAAAATGTAACATAAATGCTTGACATGAAGAGTTCATATTTTATGGAGCTCTAGCTGTTTGATAATTATCAGTGTATTATCAGTATTTATGCTGATATTAGTATTTATACTGATAATTACCAGTATTTATCGAGAACATCTGTAAGAAGAATTTTTCTTCAGGTTTTGTTTGTGTTGGGCCATTTTGTGCTTAGTAAGTTGCTGAAAAGTTTAGTGATCATTCTGGCTGTTTCCTTGTAAACAGAACAGTGACTGTCTGTCATTCTTAGAACTGGTCTAAGCACCAAGCAGAATATCCTTTAATGACTCCAGGTTTTGTAGTATTATTCTGTGAGTCTGGGGTTAATTTGAATTCTTGTCATTAAACTCAACTCATGACCAGTTTGATCTTAAGATGGAGAGTTCAGAGTTCAACACGAAGATGGGAACTTCGCAAAAAGACAAGACAAAATTAATCATGTTCTCTTTTGAGAAATCTGCTTATTCTCCCTGCTTTTGTCACACTGACTTCAATAAAAGCCAAATTACTTAATTTTGCATGTTAGAAAAAGAAATTACCTTCACGGTTTGGGTTTCTTTAAAAAATCATGTCTAGGTATATTTCTTTAAATGTTTCATTTTTATTTTAATTTGTACTTGGTGGCTTGCAGCATCGAGTGCCATCAACAAGCATCTCCATTATTTGTAGATCTTCAGATCAGAGATCAGATTGAAGCAAAAATAATTTTAACTTCTTTTGTGATTTCTCTCTCTAGTCTCAGTAGCTTGTGGTTAGATGGCCTGAAAGAGCTGTTTGAAACAAGGCATAAGTCTTTTGCTTGAGGAAGAAAGAAATAATCTTTTATTCCAACAGATGTATAAAATTATTATAATTTTGTGATAAATGATGGTCCTTAAACCTGCATTATAACAGGTGAGCAGTTGTTTCCAGTCTTAGAGAACAAAGCACAGAATTAACCTCTGGGGAAAAGAAATGGGATGGCCATTTAGTTAATATGGAGAGGATCAAACAGTTAATTCATTTCAGCTCTCTCTGAGAGTTAGAGAAAGGTTTCTTTTTTTTTTTTAAAGACATTGGTTTGTAATGATTCAGAGCACATTTCACATTTGAGAAGTGCCAGGGAAGAGAGATGAATAAATGAAGATGCTAGCTCACAGAATGAGGTTCAGATGCAGGAAGTATGAATGAGAGACTGAGCCAAATTCTGCAGAGCTTTCGTAGCCAGGGAAGCTTGTTTGGAAGTGATGCTGGAGGAATTGGGAAGCAATTCAAATAGAACCAAAAAATGCATTGTCAGTAAGTGAATGTGGGATATCATTCAGGAGAGGAACTATGTGGGGTGAAAAATTAAAAAAAGAAGACTTAACAGAAAAAACCCAGCAGCAGTAATATGAGAATTTACCTGGGTTTAATTTTGGGCTTGTAACAGCAGGAATAGAGAAGAAAATACAGATTTTAGAAATGCAGGGCACGATTTGTTAGAATGGAAGAGGAGACCTGAGAGAGATACAGACTAGAAGTGCAGGTAATAGGTTGTCAGTAGTGACAGAGGGAGGGGAAAGGGGAAAGGAATTGCTGTTAAGCAGTGTGGGGATCCATGATGAGAAGTTGGTGTGTTTAACCACAAGCACCAGGGAGAGGATGAATGGGAGGGAGCAGTTCTGAGTGTGAGACAAGTTGCTTTAATGAGAGCAAATAGAAGTCAGATCTTAAACAGGTATGAGTCACACTCTGACTGACTTCCTGCAAGTTGGAAGGAGAGGAAGAACATAGGCAAAAGAGAAAATTGCCCCTGATCTCCAGGGAATGCAGAATTTGTTGGGAAACCAGTGATAAGTATCTAACTGTCATTGAAAGCCATTGGACTGCATACTAAGGAAGACCTGCTGTTGCTCGAAGGTATTTCAGTCCTGTCAGTTGACAGCAGGGTTAACGCTTGCAGCCTAGATTATCACCAGTTGAAACCAGCTGATTTTATTCTAACTGTCTTGCATTGAGTCAGCTGGTGAAGCCATTTGTCTCTGAAGCCAGTGATGAACAGGTAAAGAGTTTTCACTATCACTGTTGGGTGTGTTCTTGGCTGGAGGTTTTTCTCACTTAGAAGTTCCATTGATATTCTCTAAAAACCCGTTGGTGTGTCTGAGCTTGACCTTCAACTTGACCACTTTGTTATGTGTTATTCCACACATCTTTGCCAAAGCTAAAATACCAGAATATGTGGTCTGGGAGCTTCCAAATATTAATAAAACATTTTAGGTGGGTTTTTCGGTCACATGTTGAGGAGTGTTGCAGAAAAGCGTAAGACACCACAACCATTCTCCTCTATGCTCCTTTTCAGGATTATTAACAATGCAGATGTGGCAATTTAGTGCATCTTGTGCTAGATCAAAGGTTGGGGTTTTATTATTTAGGGTTTTTTAAATACCTAGTGTAGTTCAGGAGCAAGGATAAGATCTATCTTCCATCTTCTGGAGCACTATTTTTGGTGAAACACCCTTGATTATTTTTTCAAGGGTGTCAGCTCTCTTTGTTCTAGTTTTAGGACTGTGTGCTGTGATTACTGACACACAAATGTAACGGTTGCTTGCGCAGTTTTATATAAAAATGTTCTAAGTTCAGATTCCTTAAATAACCCTTGGTTAAGATGTTAGTGCTGAAGTGTTGGCTTGTGAGTAGGAGGTAAATTATATGTTGTAGCGTTATATAAAACTGACTCACATGAGTAGGTGAGAATCCCAAGAATATCAGGACACCCACACCAGTGAAAGAAAGACTCGAGCTTCCTCTGTACAACATGTTCCAAAGCCTGCATTAACAAAAAACAGCTTTAATTTGCTTGAGTAGTAACAAAATTTTTCAGTGTTTTAAAAAATGAAGTGCTACTGCTTTGACTCTTTGCCTTGGAAAATGCATTTAAAAGGGAAGGAGTTTGTTCTGAAAAAGCTACCTGCAATTCTGAGTGGTTTTTGCTGGGTAAATAGCTGCTGAAAATCAATCAAGAAGTTAAATTATCCCTACAAGCAAGCAACAGATGTTGTATTGGATTGCTGCACCCCTTTAGTTTGTAGTCTACTATGTAAGGAAGCACAACTCTCTAGAGAGGATATTAATACAAATACTTCTATAGTTACAAGAAACCTCTAACACCAGCTGCTTGACTTGGTAGGATCCTTGGTTGTACAGACCTTAATTCCAGTGTGTTGTTAATTAATATTCCTTCAAGAGCAAAGTTCAAAATGAGATTCTTTCTCTTTACAAAAATACCTTACTGCAATAGCCATAATTAATATAAGAAACTTCAGCTCTATTGTTTGTGTGGTTAATAGTGCTGACATTTCAAAAGGGGTGACCTAAATGTAACCCAGCCACACAGAAATAGAAATTATTTTCATTTAAATGGTTTTTCTTCCCTGAAACTCATTTTATAAAACTGTGTTAGCATTAACCTCCTTCTGATTCAGACTATTTTTGTGTGGCTCTGACATATGCCACATGAGCTTAGCCTCAGTTTCCTTCTGTTCCTCCAGTGAACTCATCTACATAAAATTTTGAAGATCTGCTTGTCCTTCTGCTTTGCAAAGTTGATTCCAATCTTCTTGATATCAACACAAGCAGGAACTCTTTCTGTGTTTTTTGAGGTTTGAAAGTTATTCTTTCTGTCCCTTTAGAGGCAATGCTTCCAGAGGGCTCAGTTTTGAGTTTCTTTCTTAGTTTCTTCACCTGTTTTTTGCTTACTTCAGGTTTCTCTCCAAGGTTTGCTGTAGTAAGAATGTGTAAATGCACCCGTGCTTGGTGCTTGATACCTTTCCAAGCCTGTTCTGATAGTGCTGAAAGCCTGGTTTCTGAAGTTCTGACTGCTCCAGCTTTGTGTGGTCCCTTCAGGTATGGGACTCTCCATGCAGAAGGAAGCTGGGGTTGGGTACAGGCTCAGGTGCCTGTTTGTTCTCTTTGGTGACCAGCAGTGGGGTTCTGCACCTGTGTGCACCTGAGGAGAACCCGCCCAGCACACCTTGCTCTCTGCAGGCGTGTTTGCTCACCGGGGTACATCCTCACACAAAGCTCCTGGTGTTTGCTTGTTGGAGGAAAATGTAGTTTTATTTTCAGGTTAATACACCTCAAAATGCCAGGGCTGTTAAGGCTTAGTGGAGGCCCAAACTATGGTTGCCTTCTATTGATGAAAGATCCTACTGTGTCTAAAGGCCATTGCTAACCCTTCACTGCAGAAGGGTTATGAATAGTAGGAAGGTTTTAGCAGCATGTGCAGTGCATCCCAATGAGATTCTACTGCTTTCTGCTAGGAAAAAATAGCAGATTTCCTTGATGAATGGACAGAGATTCAAATACAAGCCACAGGATTTGCTCTGAAGAAGGGAAACATTTAAAGATTACATGGGAAAGAATCTGAAAGAATTTGCCAGTGACTGGTGCTTTTTGCACGGTTGGACTTTGCTGCTGAGAGTAAGTGCAACTGAGACATCTCAAATGATTTTTTTTCCATGCTTTTCTGAAACTTTTGACCATGTGGGCTGAGCTTATAACAGGATATGAATCTGCGTATCATAGCTCTGATTTATATTCTTGGAGAGAGCTATTATTAAGGTGTCATATGAACAGATGGGATATGAATGATGAAGCTCAGATTGGGTAACTACCAGTTGAGAGGAAATGACTAATTGAACTTCAGAGAACAAGAAGTCTGTCTTCTTGCAGTCAAAATATGTGAAACAAAAATACATATTTGTCCCTTCAATGTAGCTGAAGATCTGTTTCTTCTGCTTTGACAGCATGGAACCTTTATGTCCATGTTGGCAGCTTGTCTGACTGCAATAATATAGAACATACTGAAGTTTGTTTTAAATAGAGGCTGCATATTTTTAAGATTATGTAAAGTATTGCTTTTTAGCAGCTTAGTGCAACTAACTATTAGATATCTTGTAAGTTCTGTGTAATTTGGATTGTAAAGTTGGGCAAGTTCTTTACACTTCAAATCTAATTGTCGTGATTATAAACTGGAAGCATTTGATTATTTTCCTCTCAGTAATATGAGCTGGTTTTCATTGCCCTAGAATCTAATGAAAAAAATTTGGACTTCTTATCTTTTGCAACTACATTAAGCAGGCATCATTCTTATTTTAAAGCTGTGAAAGCTACATAGATGAATGCTTTAAAATGCCTTATGTCGTAAAATAATTTGAATGTCCTCCATTTTCACTTATATTAGTTTTATTAACTGCTACCTGTATGATAAACTCAATCTTGTTTGCCATGTCAAAATTTTATCAAGTGTGAGTGTCAATAATGTTAATTAATTGGCATAAATTAGCAATTTAAAAACTGTAGCACTTCAGGAATGTGGGTGTGAGCAGTGTGGATCCAAGCAGTGATTCATGTCACTGACTGTATAATCACCGAGGACTTTACACATTCAGATACCTCTACTGGAGCTTTAAAACCAGTTTAGTGCACTTGATTGATCTCAATCTGTGCTGTGTCTGGTCGAATTCAAAATGCTGAAAAATGGATGGATTGCAAGTACAGGAAGAAAATCCCGGCTGCTTATGACAAAGCAATTTCATCACTGGGCAGGAGAAGAGAGGGAATGAATACTTACTAGCAAAATACCCCTAGAGATATCCAGCTTTCAAACACACGAGTGTTTCTGTGCCTCTGTTTGTATTGGTACTGCAGAAATGAGGAACATAAAACTGTGTTGATCTCTTAACCCCTTTTAGCAGAGAGATTATGGGTGAAGTGATGGCAGCTACTTTGTACTTCCCTTCATTTACCAGCTACAAAATGATGAGTTTCTATAAATATTTAAAAGTCATCAACTTTGTTGCTGTTACATAAGTATAAAGTGGAAGTTAATCGACATGAAAACAGGAGATACTCTATAGCACCCAAGATTTTGAGTGCAGTCTGAAAATGAGTGCAAACACAGAGCAATTTCTTACTTGTCAGCAGATAAAGTCCTCAATGTTTAAGTGGCTACAGTTCACTCCAATGAAGAAATCTAGTTTTATGGAAAATGTGTTCCCGTGGTTGTTGTGCTTTTAAAGTTGGGTTTTTTGATTTGCTATTCAGCTTCTGATTGTCAGAGCCATTTGTAAATCAGTCTGTATTTCTTCATTTTTTCTAGTTATCCTGAAAGAAAGGAGAGTCCAGATAGTTCATCTATGCCAAAGAACAGTGCCATAGGATCTGACCTATTCTCACTTTGCTTCCTGTGTGTCTGAACTGGCATAATTAACATTTCGCTAGTTATACAATTCTACTAAAATTTAAGTTGATTTGCTGAGAAATCTTGTATTTGTCAGCAGAAGATGGCAAGGAACACTTTTATACCTGTCCTCTTTACTGTGTTTTCTTGCTACCAGATGCTATTTATTGCTGTGTTTGTACTTCTGCTCTGATATTCTTATAATAAATGGTCTTTATTGTTGAGGAAGGTCTGTGGTTTATTCTTGAGATGTCTCTGCTCTGTAGCTGTTAGTTGTAGTCTTATTCATTTACTGCATTTGTGTAAGAAGTACTACTGCAACACTAGGTTACTGTGCCTTCCAGTTGATTTCAGGCCTCAAACTGGTTTTTAAAAGCATAATTAATGTACTGAAAGCAGTTGGCCTCAAAGAATCTCCAAAAAAGAAAGACTTGTTTTGTAAACTGCAGTTTTCAAGCAATTAACAATGAGTATTCAACAGAAAAAAAATCAGTCTTTGAGCAAAAACTGGCATTGTTTTTAAATTAGAATTGTATGTTAGTCATTTGCAAATAAAAGTCTTTGCCCAGCTGCAAATCACAGACATTAAGGCCCCACAATCATGGGTTGCCACTAAAAATAATTCTCTTCCTGCCTTTTTTCCCTTTGTAAATCTGTGCATACTTGGGGGCTTTGTTTTGTTATATTTTCTTCCTTTGTTTTCATTGCTCCATCCCTAACAGCTGAGGGGGTGGGGGAGTTGCAAAGCAATTGCAAGGAGATAGTTTGTAACTTAGAAAAATTTAAATTGTATAAGAATTAATTTTGAATTATTTTTTTACCTCAGTTGAAAGAAACTGATGAAATTAGTAGGCACTGGAATTTATACTGGCAGGTAGAGTGAGCTCACAGCAGTATACTGTGTTTCTGAAAACATCAAGCATTTTATCTTTTTTTGGCCAGCTACACTAACTTCAGAGTAGCTACCACAAAAAAGGCAGTTTTGTATTACTTGAAAAGATTTTTCTGTAGCAAAATACAGAATGCTTTTATCTTCTTGTGTTAAATTTTGTTAAAGACACTAAGACCTGGAAGATCTTTCCTTTTTTTTCATGGAAGAATTATATTTGAGTTTCACAATGCAGTGGGTACATCTAGAATCACAGAATGGTTAAAATACCTTAAAAAAATTCATGTCAAAGATGGCATTTAATGTTTAGAAAATGTAAATATGCTGAACAGATTTACTATTTATGAATGGGGACTTGGAGTTGTCATTGTCTTTACACAGAGTGGCATTGCCAAGTGACTCCAAAATGGGCAAAAAATCAAATTCATTTTCTAATACTTTATCTGGTACAATTGCTGGGGGATAGGGAGTGTCTGCTTCTATTTCAAAACAAATGTGACAGCTTTGGAAAGCACATTTGAAAAATCACTCTGACATATAAATAATCCTTAATCATGAAGTAGCAAAAACATTGCTCTTTCTGAAAGACAAAAAAAATTGTAGATGTGCTTCTTGCCTTGGAAGTGTCTCTTATAATTACAATTAATCTATCACTGGACCTAAGCAGCAATTCAGTTTTGCAATTGCAAGTTCTGCAGTAATGCCAACAAATTGAATAAACATTTTTAGAATAATTGTCATACTTATTTTCAAGTTCATACCAAATTCACTTTTTGTAGGTGATATCTGGAGGAATGAAGTCACATTTTTTTCCTTTAATTGATTCAGTAAATCCAGAATTTAAATTTATAGTAAACAATTTGTAAGTATTGGTGTATGTGTTATATTTAGTATTAATTTCTGCGTTTCCTCTTTTGTTTCTTGTTTAGGTGTATGATTGCTGATGAGGTAAGTGATGCTCCTGTTCCTCTAACACCGTGTTTTCTGGTATGAATGCACTTTGTGCAGATGTGACTTTATTTATTTGAGAGGTATGGGCAGAAAGGCTGGTAATGAAAGAAGCCTAATTCCTGTGATAGTCAGCAGATGTCCTGAAAATACCTAAGTGAGGAAAAAATTGAAACCTGCCATAAGTTTAGAAGAATCCTTGAGAAAACTTAAAAGGTTACTTGTAATTGTAGGTTAAATCTCCTGTATTGTTACATTTAAAAAACACTGACTCAGTTGATTTTTTTCAAGTTCTTTATAATTGCATAGCTGTCTATTTTTAATGGCTTATTAGACATTCCTGGCCCAAAGAGATTTTTAACAGATTTGGTTTCCAAAGATGAATTTTTTAAAGTGCACTGATCAAGTAGTAATAATAAAATTCATTGTGTCCATACATTTGAAAATATATATTACATGCCATATTAGGGAAATCTGAGTCCAGCATTTCTTCCCACAGATGAAACAGTTTTGTAATAATGTTCTTGATGTGTTAATATAAAACCTTTCTGAAAAAGAGAATTACTATAGTCTCCCAAGTCTAATTTGGGTTTTCTTGACACACCAGGAGGGAGAGGGAGATGGATTATTGGGATTTAAGGATCTCCTCATACTATAAAAATCTCATTACATCTGGAGATAAACTCTCCTGGCATAGAGTGTGAAATATCTGGGAACTGTGGAGAATACAAAAGTATTCAGGGGAAGAGAAAAGGGAAGCTTGGGAAACATCAAAATATCAGCAGTAGCTATTTTTTTATTGGAAAAGTTTATTTCCCTCCTTGAACGAGAAAATGAACTGTGCATAATTATGTTACCAATAAAAAGTCCTGGAAGATACATTTATTCCAAATAAATAGCATTTATTTTGTAATGACAATAGGTGTGGCACTGAAGGAAGTATTGTGCAGTGATGTGTATCCTGTGCTTTTTGACCTGCCTCTAAAATAAGGAAATGTTAGTAAAACAAAAATGTCAGTATTGTGAGCTTGTGTGCAAAAAGAAGTTATGGAGGAAAACTCAAGATCAGAGAATTTACTGTACATATCCCTGGATTGTGTAACTGTGTAAGGATTAAAGGAAGATAATGGTAGTATTTTTTGAAAGGTGCTCTACAAATATGTTTCCATTTTTTCCTCAGAGTGGGGACAGACATTTTTCCCCCAAAATTTCAGCTTTTCTATGTCGTCCATTTCCATGGTGGATAAAGATGGATTTATATCAAAACACAAGTCCATAGTATTTTCTACAGTTTTTCTAGACTCTCACATTGTTGTGACCTGGCCTGGTGGTCAGCTCTGTGGGATCCAGATCCCGCAGTGGGTGTGCTGATGCCAAGAGATCTGTTTTACCCCAAACTCATTTCAGCTCAGTGCCTGCATTATCACCAGGGACTGCACAGCCTGAGTGAGGGAGACAGCCATGGCAGCAAACTAGAAATGAATGTTATTTTTTGGGGTTTTTTTCACTTGGATTTGTTTCCAGCTGGCCTAAGAACTACTGGTGACACAAGGGGAGCTTGCAGGAAAATTTCAGTGAAAACTTGGCAATTTTGAATGGAAACTGAGTATCACAAAAGCTCTCCAATTATTTTTCTTTCTAGTAACAGTGGAAAAATTCATTATGTTTTCTGCTGTACCTGGGGAAGTCTGTTCATTATGCCGTTACATCAGTCCATTTAGACTCAATACTGAAGATGTAAATTGTTGTTTTATGTCTCACTACTGTGAATAGTTAGATAGCAGCAAATCCTCTCAAATACCCACTGGACTCCATAGAAAACCTGCACAAAGTATTTTAGGGCCGTTGTCTGCTTTGATGTTTAACAGGAATTGGGAACTCTCTCTTGTCGTGTGAACAAGTAGTGAAAATGCTTTATTCTTTGGTAAAATCGTGGGGGGTGGTATTTTTTTAAACAAAACCCTAAATGCTGAATCTTATATCTGCTGATATAATCATCATATTCACCTATGGGAGTGTTCCCACCCTGACAATATGAAGCAAGTACTCTCCTGTTAAATAGAAATCTGTGTGTCAAGTCTTCCCCTCGTCTGTACATCTGAATTCTCGCTATCTGGGCTTTCTCATCTGTGTTCCAGGACAAAGAGAAACCATCAGCTCTGGTGAATCAGAGCAGGAGTTTCTTTTTGTTGAGGCAGAGGGTCAAAACCAGAGCTCTTCCCACAGGTCTTTATTTTTCACTTGTCTATGCAATTTAGGACAAAGTTGTTTTTATTATAAGAAGGCATCCTATATTTTTCTTTCCTTTGCATAGTCTTTTAAAAATGTTTTTGGCAGTTTAACAAGTTAAAGAGTTTGATCTTTTTAGTCTATCCTATTAAGACCCTGAACTGAAAATCTTCTGAAATTGATGGAAGTGCTTCTTTTGACTTTGATGAGCAAACCAGATATAACACATGTATTAATCCATTTAACTAGAAACATCTTGTTTCATAAAAGATGATCTGTAGTAAAAAAGTGATAATTAAATACATACTGTATAAGTAGCTCTTTGACTTGGTTTCCTTTATTTGGTTCTGTCTTTGCAAATTCTTTTGGGCTCTTCTGAATAGAATACGCTTTCTGAGCAGAAACTTCTGTATTTAATGTTGTTCTTTCCTTTTCTTTTCCCAGATGGGGCTAGGAAAAACAATTCAAGCAATTGCCATTTCATATTACTATAAAAATGAATGGCCTCTCTTAATTGTAGTGCCCTCCTCTCTGAGATACCCTTGGGTGGATGAGATGGAGAAGTGGATTCCAGAACTCTCTCCAGACGACATTACCATCATTCAGAACAAAACTGATATTGGGTGAGTAAGGTTTGTTATTCTCCTGTAGAAAGGCTCGCTCATTATCCTCTGGGCTATCAGATATACCCTCTGGCATATCAGCCACTCCTCCCAGTTTTCTGTTACTGTATTATAGTAGTTGCTCATTTTCTCTGAAATTGAGGGATCTGCTTTTTGCAAAGTAGCAAATGTTTGTCTGCTGAAAATCACATTACTTCTGTGTGTCTCAAATTGAACGTACACAGTTATTTCTCAGCTGATGAATTCATTAGCTTCTGTAAAACATTTTTGGAGAACTTCTGGTATACGTTACAAAATAAGGAAGCAATTACTCTTAAAATTCTATTTAGCACACTGAGAAAATTTGTAAGTTCGAATAAGTAATCCCTAAATAACTGAAAAGGTCATCATGACCGACACTTTCTATCTTTAGACTTAATAGCATGAATTCATCAGAGAGGCTCTGTCTTGGGTGTTGTTAGAATAACTCTCTTATTGCCCTGAATTGCAAAGGTGTTTTTTAGTCTGCTTTACTGTAAATGACTTGGTTGATTTTATGGTAATGTTTAGATGTTGTTCTAAAACCTTGGTGTGAGGGATCTTCATGTATTCTGGGATTATCAGAGAGTGACTTGACTGCCAAGATGTGCTGCTTGGAACCTTCCTGGTAACCACAGAAATCCAACTGAAAATGCATTTTGAAAGCTTCATTGAAGGGTAATTCCTACTGATAGTCAAAATCTAAGTTTGTCTTAGGAATATGAGAACTAAAATTATCTTTTTATTTTTTAAGGTATTTATCTAAAAAGCACTCAGCGCTTATAGTGCTGAATGCAGAAAGGGAAAATGTGGAGCAGGGGAAATGATGGGAGAATTAAATTGCAAATGAAATCCTGTTCTTTTAAGATTTTTTAAAGGAGTAGACCTTATCCATTATTATTTACTCTTATTCAAAAACAAGGACAGATGAAAACTTGGGTTTCTGCTCATTTAACTCCTAGGAGGCTTCCTAGCTGTGAGGTTGCTGTTGAACTAATTAATATTTTAACATTAAAAAGTGTTCTATGCATTTGCAAGAAGATGCAAAAATACAGCTGCCAAACTTGGTTTAGCATTTTGTTAAATTCTGCTTCCATATGTTCAGCTTTGCTTCCTGTCAGTTTAATACTTTGCTGTTCTTCAAAACTTCAAGAACCAAATTTACTGCTTGAGTGTTAACTTCTTTAAAACAGGTTGAAATATCCTTAGGCATCACTTAGGTTCTTACTATTTCTGACCAAATTTGAAAAAGGATGTTTCTTGAATAAACTGTTTCCACTAAAATAAATAAGTCTATTTATATATTTTTTTTATTTACCCTTCAGAAAGGGGGTAAGGGAAATTCTTGCTTTCCTGGGTACTCCATTTGTCCGTACAGTGACAGCCAGAGTCTGCAGTGCCCGCAGTGGCAGTGCTCAACAAACACTGCCCCATCCAGGAGCACAATCGTGTAGGTACATTTACTTTTTGCCTCTGGAATCCTCAAGGAAACTTCAGCTTGCTTGGTTTCTTGATCTCCTGGTACTGAAGAACAAAGAGCAATGATGGCAGCAGAGCAGTGGTGTCTGACAGATGGAGAGACCAGCTATGGCCCTCGTTCTGGTGCCTTGTTTAACAGCTTTGGGAGCTCCTGTGCTGCTCAAAGGCTCCTGAAGGGCCACAGTGCTCTCTAGTGATTTTAAATCAATTTGTGCCTCGGACCTGTATATCTTTAAATTTGTTATAACAAGTTCATTTGCAATTAAATACTAATTTTTCATCTTGTGCCATGTTGATTCCCTGCTTCCAGGTTTTTTTTCTTCTTGTTCTGTTTGAGGAAAAAAAGCTGGATAACAGCTCTGACAGGAATGTTTTTTCCAGGTGGTGAGATTCAGCCCAGACTGTACTTTCACAGTGCCCAAAGAGTCAGGAACAATCTGATTGATCCTCTCAGGCTGCTGCTGAGGGGACTCTTTGTACCCTGAGCAGTAGAAAGCTTGCACAGAGACATTATTACTTCAGATGTTTGGGTGCTAATGAAGATCTTTGCTTGCGGGTAGCTTTTTGTCCAGAAAGTGGATTTATCCTTTGGGATACCCCTGGAAAGGAGCACAGGGTGAAGCAATGCAGCCAGATAAATGAAATTCCTTTGAAATGCAATGTGTGTCTTCTGAAAATGGTTAAGAAATGTGGGTGATTGATAAGTGTGAGATGTTTTAAACACCAAAAGCTGTTGTTGTTAGCCTGACAGCCCAATTGTCAGTCAATCCAAAAGGAGACATGCATACCTTTTGAAATTAGTTTTTTATAATATCTTTGCTATATTAGTTTTCCTACAAGAAAAACTTACTAAAAAAACTTGTGGATTTTCTCTTTCAGGAGAATATCAACCAGCAAAGTAACAATTCTGGGGTATGGGCTGTTAACATCTGATGCACAGACTTTGGTAGACACTTTGTACAGGCAGAACTTTAAGGTAGTTGTGATTGATGAATCACACTATATGAAATCCAGAAATGCCACCCGCAGCAAGATCTTACTGCCAATTGTGCAGAAAGCTTGCAGAGCTGTTCTTCTTACTGGAACTCCTGCTCTAGGAAGACCTGAAGAGGTATTTGCCATGTTGTGTTTTGTTTTTTTTGGGTTTGTTTTTAAGGATGGTGTCACTAGTAAATGAAGAGTTTTGTGGGTTTTTTGAATATATACAATTACATGCATTATGACATCAGAAAGTGTGCTAGCTGCATCAGGAAGGACAAGTAAAAGAAACTAAACTGATGTCTTTTTGTTTGAGTTGATTTTACAGACTTGTTTCAAGCTTGTGCACAGGTGACTTGAGACAGTGTTCCTTGTAAGAAATTAATCTTATTGTAACAAACTGATTGCTGGGTGAAACAGAAAATAAAGAGCCTAAGGAGAGAACTGTTTGTTTCTCCTGGGTAGGAGAGTCTTTGGTAGACAAGAACTTCTATTAAATCATCTGATAAAGATGCCTTTGGTTTATCACTGGTCTTTTGAATATTCCCAATGTTCACTTAAGTGGAACAAAATATGGCCTGTGCTGGTTGCACATCCAGAAAGGCAAATGTTTCCTTTGAAGGAAGTTCTGCTTGTGGAATTAGGGAGGAGCAGAGAGGTGACAAAAACCCACTAGGGTTTTATGCTGAACCCAAGACAACTGCCTTTATTTATCAAATGTAGGGGAAAAAATGGAATGTAAGATCTGATTTGTGTTCAGGGAACTTAGAAGATTTATATAAATAATATTTTATGCTTCAGAATTCCTCACTGTGTAAATAGAACTTATGCCAAGATCCTTTAGGAATTTAATTTGTTCAAAGAGGCAATAACTGGAGGAAGAAATTCACAGTATGGAAAAGGGCTTGGTAAACCATGAGTACTTACTTAAAACTTTTAAAACAAATGTTTATATTTATGGGTGTGGATAATAACAAAACTTCTCTACAAAGGCATTTCAACCAACCCTGGACAAAGAATTGAAGTTAGAAAGAGTTCTACCTTTATATAGTACATTGATACTGAGACCAATATAATTGTTAAAGGTCTATAAAAGAAATTTCATACAAGCTGTCCTTGATCACAGCAATGGGATCAAAATTCGTGACCAAATGGAAAATAATTTGATTTTTTTTTTTTTTTTAGTGATACTGAGGTTCTGCTGTAGCTTATAAGGCAGAGTATAAAAAGCATTGTATGTCTTTAATCAGTTTTATGTCATAAGCAGAACCTTTGTATAAGGTCTTTAAATGTATAGAAAGTGATCTCAGAAGCCAGAAAGCTTTGACAGTAGAACAGCTTGTAAAGTAGGATTCTTCCTGGTTAAGGTCATCTAAACTGGTATTTACCTCCTGCTACTCAGCAGGGAAAAAAAGCTCTGTAATTTCTCATCTGTATTGATACTGTCCATTTTTTGAAGCTGAACTTAAGAATTGAGTGGGTTTTCCATGTATTTTAAGAAGCAGACCACTCATGCAGTACCTGCGCTGAAGCTTTGCAGAGGCCCATGCTGGCAAATGATAAAAATTGTATTTTTAGGAATAACTTCATCCCATCCATGTTTTCTTGTGCAATATGAGTCTTTTTCAAGCTGTCAGTGCTGTTACAGTGTTGTGAGTGCTCTGTTCTTTGAGGGCTTCCCACAACTGTCCTGTCTGAGGATTAGTGTATCCTATGGAATGGAATGTCTTTTGCATATGGGCCAAGCTGTGTGCTTTTTGTGCAAATATTAAATGTAAACTTAACACAAGAACCGTGTATTAATTATTTCTGAACAGTCTTACATTTGCAGGCAATTTTAAATTTTTCCCTGTTGCTCTTTTGTTTTTTTATACAGCTCTTCATGCAGATTGAGGCACTGTTTCCAAGAAGATTTGGAACTTGGAATGAATATGCTAAAAAATACTGTGATGCTCGTGTCAGGTATTACTGTACTTGCTGATTTACATTCTTATGAGTGTCTTTGATTTTTCTTGTCATGCCAAGTGGTAGAATCAGTAGGCAGTACCTCTACAGCTGTATCACACATCGTGCTTGGAAACCCAGGGTCAGGTACCATCTCCTCCATCAAAGAGGGCTGGGAAAAGGATGACACTGACTACATTAATTAATTAAAGCTGTTAAAGTTTGAAATAAAGTTGAAGTTCCAACATTCTGTTAAGTAAAGTTATTTATACATTTACTGTTGTTAGTATGAGTTGTGGAGGTTTTGCCTTCAGACCTGGAGTTTTTGGCTCTCAGTCTTAAGCTTGTGGTCATGTAATAATTTATATCTCTCTTTTTTATGGGATCCAGGTCTTTTGCTACTTTACCACACCTGGGTGGGAAAAAAGTCCAGTACTTGTCTCTGTATTTCACAGGCTGACTGTCTTAGCTAAAAATTTCATATCTACAACTTTGCATGCATTCAAAAGAACAGATTTTTGTCAGCTCATTTGGCTAGCATTTAGGTTTAATTTTTACAGTAATAATTACATGGTTTCATTTTCATAGAACTTGTTTTTCTCCCTCCATTATACGCACTTTATTAGTATTTAACTTCAAATAACATGGAAGAGCACTGTCTAATTTTCAGACAGAGAAATGCTATTTTTTCCATGGTGTTTTGACTGAATGCATCTGTAATTTTCACACCACAAGTGTGCGTGGGTACAGCATGGTTAGCTACTCAATCATAGATGATTATCTTATTTTTGGAATACCATAAATGTAATAAAAATCAAGTTCAGAGTTTGGCAAGCTTTCAATGAAAAACTTTTTCTTCATGACTTGGCTGAAAGAAAACATCCTGTGGTAATAAACTTGATAGGATTATTTTATGCAGCACTTTCTGTGAAAATATGGGTGGTTTTTCCTTAGGTATCTGCAGACACCTGTTTTAAAGCTGAGATCCATACTGTTTCTGTGAGGTTTTGCCTGCCATTTCTGATACATCCCCAGTGCTGGAGGTGGAGAAAGGAGGCCTTTATAAGGACAGATGTATAAATAGACCAAGGAAGGGATATGAGCAAAAGATGTTGCTGTCTTCCATCTGTGCCATTCCTGCTTCGCCAGTGCAGGAGTCGCTCCCTCAGCCCCTTTCCCAAATGATTCTAGTCAGCTAATTCAGCTCATTAGAACACTGATAAAAGTCAGTAAGGCTTAAAAAGCTCTGAATGATTGTGGGGGTTTTTGTGGGTTTTTTGTTTGCTTGCTTGTTTTTTTAATAAAAATTACATGCTTGCAACACTCTCTTCTGGCCCTGGAAAATGCTTTTCTCCAGAGGCAGAAAAATCTGTCATGTTCGTTATTTTATTGTCTCCTGGCAATGCTGACAGAGAAAAGCTGCTGTTCCTGCTGCACCACTTCCTCAAAAACAGCAATGCAAGGAAAGGATAAGGAAAACCGAGTTAATAAATTCTTTCTCTTTTCAGCCTTTAGCTTCTTAATGTTAAACCTTCTTCCTCTGTTTAACCATCCTCATTAAATAGTATTACTTTTAAAGATGATAGCTTAAGCTTTAAATCCTGTCTCTGGCAGTGACTAAGAAGGAATTCTTAGGGAGGGGAAGAAAGGAATATTGATGGTGATACTTGCATTTTTCATGATGGCTTTCCTGTCTGTAATATAATAAAGAATATTCTCATGGTGGTATATTCTTCTCATTAGTCCATTGAAACAGGAGTTCCAAAATTGAACCTGAAACTTCTGCTTCCTGTGGACAGGGAAGCGTGGGGAGCTGGGAATAGTCAGAGGATTGTGTGCAGGTGAGGGGTAGTAACTTCTGCAGGCAGTGCTGGCTGCTGGGAAGTTGAAGCACACTTCCATATCCAATAGTGTATTTTAAAATTAATTATGCTCTGAAGATTTGTATTCAATTTGGAAGCTTTTGTGTTTACATTCTGTATTGATTTATCGTTTTTAGGTTTTTTGGTAAAAGAAGGCAATGGGACTGTAGAGGAGCTTCAAACTTAGAGGAACTACATCAACTTTTAAGTGAAATAATGATCAGAAGACTGAAGAGTGATGTCCTAACTCAGTTGCCTCCCAAAGTCAGGCAGCGTATTCCATTTGACCTCCCACAAGCTGCAGCAAAGGTAAATTTTCCACTTTTGCTAAAAGTACGTTTGTTAGTAAATGGAAATATCTATGTATGGATATGTATTTTTACATGTGTATTATATGTAATTACAAAAACTGTGCGAATATAAAGCATAGTGTCTCTTATTCTTCTTGAAATATAGCACAAAGAACACTAATATAGCAAATTTTTTGCATCAGTGATAAAATTTGTTCTAATTCTGGTACAATCTTCTTTTCTGTCTTCTTTTCCCATAGATTTTCAATCCTACAGTTACTTTTAACCAAACTTGATCAAGTTCTCCCAAGTTCCTAAACATTTCACACTTGAAACCTACCTGTTGGGGTAGAACATGCTTTGTGCTCTGTGTCTAACCACTGGTCTCTTTTGCAAATTAGAATCTGAATGCCACTTTTGCAGAGTGGGAGAAATTAATGAGAAGTCTGGGTTCAGATGCCACTGAGAGCCACTTTTCTCAGGTCATGAATCTGATCACTCGCATGTATAAGGAAACAGCCATTGCCAAGGTGAGCCTGCAAGTCTTTCCTTAATATCCCTAAATTACCCAGTGTGCGTTTTTAACCTAATAAAATTGGTTTTATTGGCCAGAACATGAGATGAGGTTATTTGGTTTGTTTTATAATCATCACATGGAGAAACACTCTCTTTTTCCCTGTGTGTTTACGGAATAGACAGAACCCCATTAAAATGAAAAAAAGAAATCTGAAGACTACTGCAATGTGTATTGCATTTACTGTTAATCACTGATAAATTCTGTTATTAACTGTCATCATTGCTTAAATAGCTTTTGTAAAAGATACTGAAAATTACATTTGACACAGAAGAATGAATGCTGTGAATGCTTAAATAGAGCAATATTTTATGATTATGGTATCATGAACATATCAAAATTATTCTTTCAGTTTTGATATATGGCTTTATGTGAGTGTGCATGCAGAAGTTCTGATTAAATATTACCTTGTCTGTTTGAAATATGTTTGTTTTTCTCAAATATGGATTAAAACATCAGGTAATAATGTCTGAATTAAAAGGAGGTTTATCTACATCTTAATCTGAAAGAAGTGCCATGTAATTATATGATCTTTTGAGGATAAATGTTGGGATTTTTTTCTCTCTGAAGGAGTATGTTAGGTTTTTCAGAGACATCAAGTTGTGGTATTTTTTTCTTTAAAAGAAAATTAATCTGAATGATTTGATTCTTAGCAATGTCAGTGTTTGGTAACGTCTTACATGGATAATAAAAGATATGGAAATTTACCTTTTTGTGTTACAGAGAGTTGAAAGACATGAAAACAAAAACTGTCTTTGTGAACATTTTGTGTGTGTCACTAATGAAAACACTCTCTTACCGCAGGCAGGAGCAGTCAAAGACTACATCAAAATGATGCTTGACAATGACAAACTGAAATTCCTTGTCTTTGCCCATCACCTGAGCATGCTGCAAGCCTGCACAGAGGCAGTGATAGAGAGCAAGGTAAAGGTTTAACAAATGTGCACGCAAATTTAACTTCACTCATACAAATGTCTCTCCGCTGTGTTTGAATTCAGCAGAACTGCACCCAAGTACAGGAATGGAATGATTTCACATACATATGGGTCGGTGCCATGGCATTAAAAGGGATCATGTGGCTCTGAAGAGCTGGGTTGTGTTTAAGGATAATGTAAACACATTTGTAGCTGCTATGACTATTATTATTAATAATAATAATAATAATAATGTTGTAGGCAGTTGTTTTGTAAGTTTTTCTGCCACTCTGCTTGTGGTTTTTTCGGTTTTAATGACACACTATCATCTCACCAGGATGTTTAATTCAGGGCAGTAAAAATGTTGGCCAACAGCTTCCACCTTATTTTGATCGTGGACTCTTTAACTATTGCTATGGAATGGTGGCTAACTTTGCTGTTTTGTATTTTTATTTTTTTTAACTGTTAGGAATTTTAATAAATAATGTCAGGGAAATTCCAGATTCTTCTGTGTAATATTCCACTTTAGGAGCCCTTGTTTGTTCTGTCTTTTACTTTTGCAAACAGGGAATACAGTCTACACTTCTCTAATAGAATCTTAATTTTAAATCAAAGGGCAAAAGAGTACTGATGTATCCTGAACCCTGTGACAGGAATAGAACAGTCCTTTTCCTATTTTTACTGGGGGACGGGGAGGGATTGGGTCTGAAAACAGACACTGAAAATGTCATTTTGTGTCTGTTACGATGTTTCAGGTTCGCTACATCCGAATAGATGGGAGCGTTCCCTCTGCAGAGAGGATTCACCTCGTGAACCAGTTCCAGAAGGACCCCGAAACCCGGGTTGCAATTTTGAGTATTCAGGCAGCTGGTCAGGTAAGGCAAAAAAGAAAATATGTGAAATAATACACTTGAACAATATAGCTACTGAAATCATCGAAGACTGAAGTGATTAACTGAAGGCAATTTATCTTCATGCAATTTGTCCTTTGTAGACTCCTGTGTTCGTTTCTTTGCACTAATCATGTTAACTGTTTTGAGCCTCTATTGAATTTACTTGAGCAAAATGATAAGCAGCAGCATTTCATTCTTGAATAATTAGAAAAACTCCATTTCTCTAAAAGCGCTGGATTAATAAGAAATAGATGTCACTTCCATAATGAAAAGTGATGTGCAGTCTTTGCACAATATTGAAGTATTTTTTGAATCTGAGGCCCAAAGAAGAAATCAGTATAATAAGCCTATCTGCTGTTGAGGATCACCTTGACCACCCTCTTATTTCCATATTGAAATGTCCTGTACAACCTTTAGTTTTCTTTTGCTTCAGATAATCAGTTGTTTGTGCGTGGTGTCTTTTCTTTTTTTAAATGCATCTACTTACTCTGCTTAGGGTTTAACATTCACTGCCGCCACTCACGTTGTGTTTGCTGAATTATATTGGGATCCAGGCCATATTAAACAAGCAGAAGACAGGGCACACCGCATTGGGCAGTGCAGCTCTGTGAACATTCATTTCCTGATTGCCAAAGGAACCATGGATACCCTCATGTGGGCAATGCTGAACCGCAAGGTACGTGTGCAGTGGGGCCAAGAGAGCAAGAGCTCTCTGGGGTTATGGCAACCAAAGATGCTTCTCTGGAGCCCTCTCCTACTCTAAGACAAATTGGCAATTGCTGGTCATCAAAATGTCCATGTATGTTCTGATTTAGTCTTTTCTGCCTTTTTGTTCTTCATTTAAAATGCAAAGATAATGAGTCTTTGCCATGGTGAATGGGATGGTTCATACCCACAGGAGATGGTTGTTTTACCGTCTAGCTTTTTGTTGCTGTTGTTCAGTTTACAGTTTTAAGACATTCTGTTCACTCATAGTAGCTTGAATTTGTTGTGAGTTTGGCTTGTTTTTTTTTAATTTTAAATTGAATGAATGTTGGGCTCAATCTAAGCTTCCTTTCTGAGAGGCTGAGGCATTCTCAGATAATTCTGCTTCAGTAGATCCAAGATTACACTGATCTTTCCTTCTGTTGCCATTTTCCACAAGTATCACCCAGTTGTGGGTAGGATAGGAATCATAGAATCATAGAATGGTTTAGGTAAAGCTCATCCTGCCATGGACAGGGACACCTTCACTATCCCAGGTGGCTCCAAGCCCCATCCAGCCTGGCCTTGGATGCTTCCAGGGATGGGGCAGCCACAGCTGCTCTGGGCACCCTGTGCCAGGGCCTCAGCACCCTCACAGGGAAGAATTTCTTCCTAATATCCAGTCTAACCCTGCCCTCTCAGTTTAAAGCTAGGAGTAGTTCCAGTCTCCTTTTTTCCTTTCTTGGAAGATTTTTAGAAGTTCATAAGACTAAGAATAATAATTTTGCTGTTTTGCTTCAGTGACCCCTTTGTAGCCCTTCTTACCATTCGTTAGTGTCTTGTGTTGATAGCTGAGCTGTGTAGGTGTTCTGTCAGCTCTTGTTCTCTGCTGTTGCCAGAAGTGTCAATGTAGAGGGAATTGCCTTTCAAACACCAGGTGCCAGAGCCATTTGAGACTGATTACAGAGTGTTTATCCTGATGCTGATGCCAGCCTATGGTCGTGGTTCCTGCATTTGGCTGGCCCTGTATTGCTGTGGTTCCCTTGGGCTGTGTCCGTTAGTTACTGTAGTGAGAACCTGGTAACCGATTTGTTTGCCAGTTTGTTACTCTCCTGCTGAAAAACATCCACTGCTTAAATAATCTGGGAACTGCAAACTGTGTTTGACATTCAGTTGGGGAAGGAAATTCTGTAGTAAACTTCCTGCAGGTACCTATGAGAAAATCTATCAGTCTGGTGCATTATGAGTCTCCTTAAACATGGCACAGATGGGGCGCAGTAATTCAACAACAATTTACTTTTACAAGCTCTGTCACTTAATAATTCTCCCTTTGTTTGTCTCCACATGCCAAGCAAAGCATGTTAAGACTGCTAGAGATGTACAGAGTGTATCTATTCTCTTTTATCTTCAATAAGAACTGACATTTTGTGTACAGCTTCCCTGGTTGTAGTGTGCTAAATACAGGACTCACCATTACTGTCTTTCTGCAGGCCAAAGTCACAGGTAGCACCCTGAATGGCAAGAAAGAGAAAATGCAGGCTGAAGAAGGTGATAAGGAAAAATGGGACTTTTTGAGTTTTGCTGAGACCTGGACCCCAAATGAATGTCTAGAAGATCCCCAAAATGAGCTTTTATTTACACATGTAAGCCTTGAAACTTTGTTTTTTCTGTTTTCTTTCACTTTAAAAAAAAATTATAACAGTCATTTGCTTCAGCTTTTTGTGCAGTTCAGAGTTTACTAACAGAGAAACACCAAGCAAGCAGGAAAAACTAAATTGCATTTTAAAACTCAAGAAGTTGGGAAAAATGCTCCTCTGGGTATAAATGTCATCGACATCTTCTGATGGGTCCTTATGTTTAGGTGATCGAGCCACCCTCAGAGTCAGATAAAACCAAGTAATTTCTGTTCAAATGACATCTTTATTAACTGTGCTGAATTAATTTGACTAATATTTAAAACTCTGTGTGAAAGCCTTTCCTTTAAATGGGCATCTTCAAAAAAGGCACATTGCTCGTCACTTCCATGTATCTGTTTTCTGGTAGTGCTATTTCAGAATTTTCAGGAGAATATTGAAAATACTTTTCTGAAATCAGGAGGGGAATGTTGAGTTGCTTTTTCTGCTCACTGTTGTTCTTAAAGTTATCTTTTGTTAAAGATGTATCTTTTGTTTAACAGCTTCTGATGCAGTCATAAGTGGGGTTTAGAGGTCTTTTCTAACCGAAATGATTCTGTGACTCTGTATTCCTTTCCTCTTCCCTAGTTTGAAAAGGACAGACAGCATGACATACGTTCCTTCTTTTCCCCCAAATCCTCCACGGAGAAGAAACGCAAAAGATTTTCTGGTGATGGATTGTTACAGAATGATTCAGAATCTTCTGCAGTCACAAAAGAAGAGGATGCAGAGAAGAGCGATGAAAGCCTGGATTCCACACGGATAAGTGAGGTGGATGCCATTTGTCATGAAGATACTTGTGAACATGAAGCCAAAAGAGCAAGAAGCATAAGTGGATCTACCCCAGTCAGCTCCAGTAATAAACAGAAAACATCTTCAACTGGAAAGAAACCCTCTTTGTTTTCAGGAAAAACCAACGAACTCCATCCTTGTGACTTAAATACTTCAAGGGAAAGTACAGCTTTAGATAAAGTTTGGAACTGCAGTGCTTGCACTTACATTAATAATGATCTGCTGCCCTACTGTGAGATGTGCCATTGCCCCCAGGGCAGCGATGGTGAGTGAGGGGCGCTGCAGAGAAAAAGGTGCATTTTCCATTTCAGGAAACACAATCTTTTTAAACACGACTGCACAGAAGTGGAGGCAAAGTATGAAGAAATGTGTCTTTACATGAACAAATACCCCTCAAGTGATCCTCCTTAGTCTTCCTTTCCCCAAGGATCTTTTACATGAGTATAACTTGAAACAAGTGAAATACCCATAAAATTCTAATAGTGTATACATTCCTAAGGAATTGATACACTTGCATAAGGAAGAATATATACTCTATTTTCTTTGCAGCAAATGTCTCTCTCCTCTTCCTTGAGGTTTATAGATATTCTGAATACAATTAAACAGCAAAATTTTTCTTTTTATCTTTCAAAACTAAGCAATGTGGTATTGGTGTTTTATTAACTTGAGCATTGTGTATTTGTCAAGAGAGCCATTATCTGGAAAATATGGGTTTTCTTTCTCCAGCAGCTCACAGTAGATTTCTTTTACTACATTTATTTAAGCTATCTGGAAAATTAATGAAACATTTTTATAAATCTATGCCCATATTAGTCAGTTCAGTTGCAAAGGCAGGGGAAAGGTTCTTTTTACTTGCCTTTTTATTTATTTAAATCTCTGGGCTTGTTCAAGTGAGGACAACTTCTGAGTTTCACAGCTATAAATCAATGTCTGAAAGATTACTTTGTGTCTTTATGATATACAGTAACTGTATATAATACAGAATTGCTAACTGCATTATTTTTAACATATATATTTTTACATTAATCTGGGTGCATGGGATTACGTGAATTAAAAACTTGGTTCGATGTGTTTGTTCCCCTAGTATTAAAGTTAGCTCTAGCTTCCTACATGGTTGCACCATAATAATATTAGAGATTGAAATGCCATTTCTTTGTATTTCAGTGACATGATCCTGTCTCCAGATGTGTTACTAGGTACCTGTCAGGTAACACAAATCATCACTTTTCTTGTTTCTTTGTCTATAGGTGACAGAAACTGTGACGCTCCTGGGAGCCAAAGTGAGGAGGGAGTGTCAGAGGAGCCCAGGAGAAATGGAGAAGGAGCAGAGTGCAGTGCTGCAGACAGAAGAGGAGATCTGGGGCAAGAGGGGCCCCAGCAATCTGGTGATACCAGAGAACAGACGACTGTCGGCACTGAAAAGGAAGGGAGTGAAAGAGAGCGTGGAGAAGGTAAAATGGGACTCTGAAAGAACAGTTCTGTCCCATTGTGAAACTGAATTAAATGGCTCTGGCATGAAAAATGGCTTTTCAGTACAAACCTTCACCTCTGAAACACAGAAGTACAAACACCAGCACGGGACTTTCTCATTTTAGCCTGGGTCATTTGTTGAATTCCGATGCTGGAAAAGCCCAACCTCTCCACACAGCTCTTGGAGGAAGCCAGAGCTGACTTCAAGACTGTGTCAAACCAGCAGCTGGGAATCTGCATGTTTTTAGTGGAACTCAGGGCAGTTATTTGGGCTCAAGACAGACACAGGCAAAAGAGATAATGGGTCATTCAGGAGAAACAGAAAAATAAAATACACAAATACATTAATTATTTGCTGCTTAAGCATGCATCTCACTGTGTTCTAAAATTAGATATTTAATATTTTTTTTAATGTCACAGTAGAATGAATGAAATTAATGAAGAAAAAACCTTTTAATGCCAGTTTGGTTTTTTTTTATAGATAAATCAGACATGTTCCAAATATATGACGGGCTTATGTTTTGTGCAAGCAGGAATACTGATAGAATCCACCTCTATACAAAGGTAAACCTGAGATATGCATGGTTATGGTCATTTTAAAATTACGTCAAAGTCAAATGTTGCCCTGTGAAATGTTTGTGTGCTTTAATTTGTTATATTTTATGTAAAAGCATCAATATTCTTGTATTAGCTGAAATGTACAAAAATTAGGTAGTTTATCATTCTAGTTCTTTTTCTCAATGGAATTAATAATTCCCTAGATACATAACTTCCAACTCTTCTCTTGGCTTACAAGATTGGGCTAATACATTAAATCATCTGTTAGAAATGCCAGTGACAGTTGTTTAAGTAAGATTAACTTTTTTATTATTAGTGTCTTATCACAAAATAACTTCAATAGAATAATATTCAAAATTCAAATAAAAAATGACAGTAAGTCCTGAGACTGTAAGTAAATAAAATATTGCCAGCACATTTTCAGAAAGCTCAATGTTGGTGCTGTGTGTAAGTCAGTAACTTCCTGAATAAAGCCCATTATCATTAACCTGCAGTGGTGATGGGTGTGCAGACACCAGCAGCTGAGAATTTTCCAGGCCATTATTCTAGGGTAGGTCAGGACTTGCCAATTTCTTCTTTTAAGTGATAGGAAAGTTCATGGGAATGATTTCTTCAAATTACTGAGTGAATCTGTGTATTCAGGCGCCACTAAAGCAGCACAGATAACTGAGGGCAAGTCTTTGGGATGAGGCATTTTTATTCGGCTGATAGAGCTGGGAAAAAGTCAAAAGGAGTCAAAAAGTCGTCTTGTATCTGCAATCTTGTTAAATGTACTTACAATGTATGCTTTACATTTACTTTATTCAGCCAAAGATGGATTTTGGCTGGGTTTTGGACAATTGTCTGGTTTGGGTTTTGCTGGATTAGAGTTTTGTTATGCCAGATACTGCACAAGATCTGCTGAATGGTGAGGGACTTCTGCTTTAATTCCTTCTCTCAAATGTTTGTGAATCATCAGTAAGTTCCTTGGCCATATGTACCCACTGGGATAGCTTAATCCTTTAAAAATTAAGTGGAGACCTTTTTCAGACATTGAAAAGAAGTATAATAAACAGTGTTCAAGAATTCTTATTTTAAATTGCAATGAAGTGACATTCTCCTATCTACACTCATTCATTTCCCTTAGAATTCAGTCAGATGATTGTAATTTCAGCTTAATAGAAGGCTGTTTGTGTGTCTGAGCTATTTGCAAAGAAAAAAATCAGATCTATTAAAAGTTAAAATGTTCAGCTGTGTTACTTTTAGGTAGATAAATGTGAATCACCTTTCTTACATTTGTGCTGTTATCTCTGTGCCGTATTGTTAGTTCTGGAAAAATTCGACCTTGAGGGACTAAATTTAGTAGGAAGGGAGGAGAATTTTGAAAGAGATTATTTTCTTCTACATTGTGCTACATTGCATCTGTAAACAAAACTGTTTGTTTGTCTAGGATGGTGAACCACTGAATCATAATTTCATTCCATTGGACATACAGCTGGATAACTGGGAAGATTTACCAGAGACTTTCCAGAATAAAAAAAATCATGCATTGGTAAGAACAAATTCTACTGGCACAGCAATATAGTTGATGCAGAGAAAGTTCAGTTACTCTTTAAAACAATAAGTGCAGAATACTTCCAGGCCTTGGGATATAGACACAGTTTCATCAAAGCGATCTTATAGATGTTGATGTGAATATTAATTATGCAGTCTGTTACTCTGGCAAATTATTGTGCCTCCTGTTCACATTGCAGTAGAAGGAATCAACCAGGCATCATTTAATTTCTCATTTACAGGATTAGTAACTAACTTCTGTAATCAACAAAATTACTTCTTAAATGTTATGAATTAAATGGAGCACACTGTAAATAAGAATGTTCTGGATTGTATCAGAGCTGCAGGTCTGAGCAGGCCTCCACTCTCACTCTGCCTTTGGTCTGCTAACAATTTTCAAAGCAATGTCAGGCACAGCGCCACTGAGACGTTCATTTAATTTAGAAATAAAGGTCCCATTCATAATGGGGTTTGAGAAGAACACTGCAAACTCAAGTACTCAAGTAAGGAAATCCAGATTTAAACTGGATGGGAAATACTATCTGATTAACTTGAAATCTGATTTTCCAAACAGAAAACCAGTAGGAGCAAAACTGATTATTTTTGTATGTTCTTCAACAAGGTTGGAACTTAAATTTGTAGGAGAGATGCCTGACTGATTCTGTGAAGCAGGTCCTGAGTGGGTTACACAGGTGGGGGTATGAGGGTATGAAGAGTTACCTGAAGGCACCATCCTACAGTCAGGTGTAGGAGCTGTTTCCAGCCACTGTTGAATGTACAAAGCCATAGCACTGTTCCACTGGGAGTAGCTCTGGACAGTCTGTCCTGCTGCTGACAGTCACATTCTCTGCCAGATCCTGAGGTTTGTGAAAGAATGGACTCATCTAACAGCAATGAAACAGAAGATCGTCAGGAAAAGCGGTCAGATATTCTGTAGTCCTATTCATGCTGCAGAGGAGTTGTCTAAAAAGCAGTCGGTGGGCAGCAGCACGAAGAGGTATGTGGGGTTTGGTTCTAACTCCTAGTAATTGCTGCAGAAAGTTTGATTTATTTAATGTGACCTTCAGTGGAATGATGCTGAGTCTGAACTGGTCATTCAGTGATTGTCACATAGTGACAGACACAGGCAACCAGGCATGTTGGTCAATCTGTTGGCATGGAAGTGTCTCCTTCCCTGCCCAGCTCTGTGCCCTATTCAGCAGCTGTTCTGGCTTTGCTGCACTGCCTGCTTCAACATCTGGAACTTGCCACGGGTTTTTAAAGGAAAAATCCTGACCTCAGGGACACAACAGAAAAGTAATGTCAAAAGCATTTTGTTGTTTTCTTCACCGGGAAGCAGAAAGAAATCATTAGTTGTCATCAATGAGATAATGTTTTATTCATAATTCACAGCCAACTCCAACCTTTTCCAGTTCTTGTTTTTTCTTCAAGCAGTTCAGTTATCTGTGGATGACATTTCTCAAAACTGTTGCTCTCTTTGCTGAGTGTCACTGAAAAGGGCTGGTGTTTGATCCTTGTTAAAATCTAAATGTACCTTTCATCCGCTTTCTTCCTGTTTTCTGATGTGGTCTCCCCTGACAGACATTTGCAGCCTCAGTGTTGTCACTGCTCTGCACAGAACATGTCATGTCTACAGGTTAATTCTGCACAAGGCCTCTGCAAACCATCAAAAACCTCCTTATTTCCCTTCATCCCTACTGTTAAATTCCTCAGGGTGACTCTATTTTGGCTTTAGGTAAGAATTAAGTAAATAAATAGTTTGTAATTCCAGTAATACAAGAAGCAGAGGGTAGTGTTTGTTAACCTCTTGCCTGACTGTGTCCTTCCATAAAGTGAACGGTGTTAGAAAACGTACCCCAACCTACAACAGCCTTCTAAAGTGGTGTGTAGGATTTGGCAGATGTTCAGTACAGAGATGTCCTCAGGAGAAGTTGTCTGAATAGTGGTTTCTGGAAGAATGATCACGGTGAAGCAATTGTAAAAGTTTTACTGATGAGCAGTTGTGTTTTACAGGGTTTCATGTGAAAATAAAGAAAGGAGATCAAACATAAGTAACAGAGCAAGGAATCCTCCAGAGCAACTTTGACTAATGAAAACAAAATGCTTTTCAAGTTTCACTGTCAGGCAATATCAAATTGCTGTCACTTTTTGTTACATACAAACCATGTTACCTGTTCGCTGGTTAGAATTAGGTTCTAGAAAAAGATACTTTATCTAATATGGAACTATATGAAGTACGTTTCCCCAGACTTTCTTCACTTCTCATCCAGAAAACGAGGAATGTTTGAAGAGAGTATGCTGTACCAATCTTGCTGCAGCCCAGAGTGAATGCTCTTTGAGGGTGACAGGATGTGTTACTCTCTCAGGTATGTGACCAGGGAGGATGTGGCAGCAGCCTCGCTCTCCAAGGCCAGCAGCAGCGGGGGCAGCGTTCGCCTCATCTCCAAAGGAACTGGGGCATCCCTGGGCAAAGGAGGTGCTGCTACTGAACCATCCACAAAGTAGGTTTATTAATGCAGTAGGATGATTAAGTTATTTTGCCACATTTTTTTAATGGTAGTAAAATTGCTTGCTGTGAGTGTCTGCTTTGCTGAAGTACAATAGTTAGATAAAAACCTTGCTGTAGTGCTAATGAGCTCTGCTTTATTCTTATAACAATTTAGATTTCATCTGTTGTCTGCTGACAGAGCTGCTAATTAACTGACTCTGACTGAAGCAAAACAAGAATAGTTACATGATTCAGTTAGAGAAAAGAATGTTAGCACAGCCCTCCTATGAGGTCAACATCAACTGGGGACACAAAATTCGCTTCTATTTTGCCTCAGAATTAAAAAAAAGGAAGCAATGAAGTGAAAATTCCAAACAGAAATTGCCCTCCTAAAAAATGTTATTAATCAAGTAGTGCATATCCTGCCTTGTCTTGAGTAGGAAATTGATAGGCAGCCATTAAGTCTGTGAAGAGAAACCAGGATGTTTCCTTTAACTTAATTACTTCTGTTAAAGAGGGGGCTGAAACATTTGACTTTTTTTGTGTGCATGCCTAATAGAAATCATTATTTCAGCTGATAATTCAGTGTACAGGTGTAAGTGTAGTAAGATGTCCAGAAGAAAAACGTGCCTTGTTATATTGCCAAATTTTAAGTGGAAATGTAAACCAAGTAAAAGATTTGTCTATCTGACCAAGGTATTATTTCGATTAAAATTGTTTTTTCAGAACATGAAAGATATCAATTGGAAATACACAGTGCATAACCCCCCCTGCGTGTGGCTGCTGAATACCTCCTTTACCCACAGCTGTACTCTGTTCTGCCAACAGGTTGCTTTCAGAAACTGGAAATGATCCTTCAGTCCATTCAGGGCAGACTGAAGCCAGCGGCATCTCCCTGTCCCAAGGGTATCTGCAGGCCCTGGACAGCGAGGGGACACCGCTGTGTCTGAGCTGCCAGCAGCCCACAGCCCAGCCCCAGCCTGACTGCCCGGCCCGGGCCTGGGACACGCGCTTCTGCTGCCTCGCCTGCCAGGAGGACTTCTCCATCCGCTCCAGTCAGAGCTACCTGCGCTCCCACGTGTTCCACATCGAGCACGGGGTGTGCCAGGGCTGCCAGCACAACGCCCAGGAGCTTTATCTCAGCGTCAGGGATGCGCCCAGGAGCCAGAGGAAGCAGCTTCTGGAGAGCTCTTGGATGTCTCACCTTCCCCTTGGGCAGGTAATGGTTCTGAGGTTCAAGTAGTAGCTGCTGATCTGTGTATTGAGTCCAGAGACAGCTAAAAATGTTCTTACAGATATAAGATAGAAAGGTAACCTAGCACCAACAACAGAACAAGAAAATGTAAGTCCTTAAAAAAAAAAATCAAATTAACTAAATCCCATTGTCTTCTAACACCTCTTAAAGGCACAGGCATCAGAGGTCTGATTCAGTAGGGGTGGATGAACAGCCACAGCAGGTTGTACAGCTCAGGCTTGGTGAAAATGTGCCAGCCACTTACAGTTGTTGCTTGTCCAGTGGGAGTAACTACAAAATGCCAAGGCTGGCTTTCTTTATCTCGATGAAACCTGTAACTAGCTCTTTCTCAGAATTTCCTTGTTCCTACAGTAGGATGTCCATGTGCTTCAGGAGTGTCTCACGGCTCCCATGCCCTTTGTTTGCTGCAGCTGAACGAGATGATCCGGAGCCCGGCGGAAGGGCAGTTCTGGCAGGTGGACCACATCCAGCCCGTGTACCGCGGAGGAGGACAGTGCTCCCTGGAGAACCTGCAGACCCTGTGCACAGCCTGCCACAGGGAGGTCAGTGGGTGCAGCCAGGAGTCCTGGCCTTCTCCCAGGGATCAGCAGGGGGAAACTGTGCTTAGGCTCCTCCTCAGCTCTGTTCCCTCCAGCTGCAGAACCCCAGTGCTCACAGCCTGGTGGAAAGGCAGCATTCAACTATTACAGTATGACAGTTTCCTCTGGATTTGGGAAAATGCTGCCTTACTAAACATTTGCATTTCATTGTGCTGGCTACTGTAAAGTTAGACTGAAGTTTAACTGGGGCTGATGCTTTCCACTGGGCATGGTGCTGCCAAGTATCAACACTCACTGAACAGACCTGTCTCTCTCTTTTGTAGAGAACTGCACAACAGGCCAAGGAAAGAAGCCAGCTGAAGAGAAGGTCTTTAGCTACAAAGTATGGCTGTGATATCACCAAATTTTTGGTGAAGAAGTAAAATGCACAATACATTCAGGTACATTGTAACTCTGAAACCAATTTAGTTACAGTTTTCCTCTTGCAGTGATTAACAAAAATCTCTGTATCATGCTGTTGGTAGAAGAAAATATGGAATTAAACCAAAGAAATAATTTGTAACACTGATTGTCAGAGTGCCTCCACAGTACTTGCTCATCATGTTTTTTTATGGCCCTGGTTTAAAGCTGAATTTCTGCATGTAAATTTAATGCCGATTTGAAGCATTATGGTTCTCTCTTGCAGTGGAGTTAGGGCTGCAAGAATTTGAGGAAGTTCTGCTGAAACTGCTGGTGGTGTTACAGGGTTCAGTTGTATTGGGAACTTTATGGACCAATATGATGTCTTAGTTTTAATTCTCTCTCTGTTGTTCCCATACCAAAACTACAGAATAAAATACAGTGATTATGGCCAAAACTAGCATGAGTGGCTGATTTGTCTCCTCTAATTCTGCTCACCCACTGGAGGCTGACTCTTGCCATGGGCCTGACCTACAGGACTTTGGCATTTAGAATTGATGTCACTTGATGTTCTGTTTTTACTTAAACCAGCTTGTATTAAAATGTTTTCAGGATAAGGAACATTAAATATTAGCAATTATCTCATCAAGGGTAGTTTATGGGAAATGCTACAGTCAAATTCTCCTTAACGAGATTGCAGAGATGCTGGTAATTTTGAACTGCTTACCTGGCTTGCTTTACAGTTACTTTAAATAAATACAGTTCCTTCTCCTGGTGATTTTTTTTAATGCTCTCTGTCTCTCCTCACCCCTTGAACACTGTAAGGCAGTTGTAAGCTCATAAAGCAGAGCTGTGCACAACACATCATCTAAAAGTGCAGGACTGCAATTTCAACTCCATCTAGTTAAAATAAGGTAAAAAGCTTTCCGAGTTATCCTTCTGAGAAAAATCCCTAAAGCTGTAACTCTTGAACAGAGAAAAAGACTGTTTAAGACAAGACAGTTGCAGGACTGCGTTTTTTACAGTCAAACTAACAGGGCTTTAGCTGTGTTAATGACGTTTGTGGTGGGTGTCTGAGTATGATAAAGGAATCATCTCTCCAGCAGTTTAAAAGATGAGGTAGGAATTGTCTGATAGGCAAGTGTGAGAGACTTCCAAGTTTATACAGCCTTTACAAGAATCCACACTGCAGTGTAAGTTTTAATTAGAGAGGAGGAAACCAAGAGTATTGGGGAAGAAGCTTAACCTAAATTTTACTTAATCAGTGAATCAGGAATTGCTTGCTGTAATTTCTTTTAAAGAAGCCACACAGTTAAATCAGTAGCTGCAGGGGTCTTTATCTTACTTACCCCAGTGTCTGAGGAATTTGTCTGAGGTAACACAAACAGCCTGGAAAAAAGTTATGTGACAAGTTTGTACCCTGTTAAATCTTCTTCATCCTGAAAAACGTATTTCTACTTAATAGAGCTTTATGTGAGGAAAAGACTCTGATCCCTGTCCCCTCAAAGAAGTTTGAGGGTAACACCTGGGATCCTACTACTAAGAGCTGAACTCAGCTCTCTGTACTCACTGTAGTCACAATGTCCTTCCTGGGTCAGAGTGTGCAAGGAGGGCATGGAAAAGCATGGGAATACTGAGAGCCAACAGTAAGTTCGTATTTATTGAGTAATGTCCACAATACTGGAGCTGTTTGTACATTTGTAAAGTAACGCTGATCTTTTGCTGATTCTCATTCAGACAGATGAAGGTCACTGTAAAGCAACATTGGCACATGTGGGGTGAGGGGCCAGAGGTGACAGAGCTGTCCCCTCCTCTCCCATCGATGACAGGGAGTGCAGGCAAATGGATCTGGTAAGCACCAGCGAGTTGCTCACAGTGAAACACACCCGGGGTGTCATTTCCATACAGCTTTGGCCCTTGCACACAGGGAAGGATATAAAATATCCCAACCCCTCAGTGATCCACTGCAGGCTGTCAGTCAGGCTCACTGTCCACTGAGTTCTGGCTGGGAGAAGTGGCAAGATCTTTTTAGACAACCAATGCCAGGAGAGCTTAGCATGAACTAGAGAGTGAACTGTACACTTTAAATAAAAATAAGGATATTCTAGAAGTATTTAAACAGAGAGTAACCAAAAAATACTGGGCTCTGTGATTATGATTAGTAATAAATATAAATTACTTAATGTTTATATATATCAATTTAAGTAGACTAATGTCACTTGATAAAGTCTGATCCCGAAGTGTAAAGCAGCACATTCTGCATGAATTTCAACATGAGTATTTGCACACAGCCCATTCAGGTCCATAATTAAACAAGCTAATGCAAAGAAAAGAAAATATGCTCCCTTTGGACAGAGTTTGAAACCACTCCTGAAACCACTCCAAACCTCCGAGATGAGTTGCTACAGCCATCCCTCACGGTGGCCCATCCCAGGCCCTGGGAAGCAGCGCTCCCTCTGCAGCGCTCGCCAGTCCATCTGCAGCACTCCCTGCCCGCGGAATGAGTCCCACGGCGCTCGGGAGGGCACGGAGGATCGGGCTGTGTCAGAAGAAGGTGGTGTCCGCAGAGAAGGCCCCGGCCAGCCGGAAATCCTCGCGGGTCAGGACGCTGTACATGCGCTGCGGCAGCGCCTTGGAGTAGGGGGCGGGCCGGGGCACGGTGGTGCGCAGGATCACCTCGCGGCCCGTGGGCGGGGGGAACTCCGACTGCACCCCCTGCCTGCGCTCCTCCGGCGAGCCCGAGCGCCGCAGCTCCTCCTCCAGCGGCGCCACGGAGGGAACCTGCGGGAAGAGCACAGGGACAGTGACAGGGCATGCTGCTGCCTCACACTGGGATTCAGAAAACAGCTCTCAGGAGGAACAGAGGAAGATTAGAAATGGGGAACACATAAAGAGGCTTTATGTGTACGCAGAGCAAGGCACTAATGGGATGCCAGGAAGTAAAGCGAACGTAATCAGATGGAACAACCCTCGTGTGCATGGTGAAGCTCTGCCTCGATGAAGTTCCTGATCTTGTGGCAGTGTGAAGCAAGGGTTGTGACCAGAGGGAATGGCCCCTTCTCAGGCAGGGTGCCCTCCTCAGCTGCCTGTGGCTACAGAAGGCCAAGCCAGCCATCTCTTCAAAACCATCAGTGCCACTCCAGCAGTCCTGACAGTCACCTGCCCTTCAGACTCCAGCACTACTGCGGGATGAGCTTTTCTTGGCCAGAGAGTGCCCTGCTGCAACCACACTGCAGAGCAAGTGAGACACTGCACAATCCCCACTGATGCTCCCTGGCTCAGCGCCAGGCAGCAGCAGCACTGACAGCTGGATAGTGGAAGGGCTGGCATGCCCAATAAACATTCCCAATTACACCTGTAAATACACACACACCCTCACCAATACCCTTCCTAGTTCAAGCATGTAAAACTCCACATTGGCAATGTCACTGAGATGCGGCAGAAGCCACCGGCTGCTCCTCATGGTCCCTCACAGCTGCCCCTCTGCTCCCACCCCTCTCCCAGGAATGGGGGGACCCAGCCCCACTTGGCTTTGCAGTCTGTGCCACAGAATCCACCAGGGAAAAGTGCCACGTGCTCACACAAGAACAGCCCGAGGAAGCCAACAGAAAGGATGTTCCCTGTGCTACACTTCACACAATTACTCCACTTCTTTCCCAAATACCTCTGTCCAAAACGTTCCATAGCTTCAGGAACTACTAATACCAGGAATGCAGCATCCAGCTAATTGTCCAACACAACCTCCCCCCTCCCCCCAAAACATCAACAAACAGCGGTGGCACCAGAGAAGGATATAAAGGCATGGCCACATATTTCAGCATCAGAAAACAGAAAACTCACTTGAAGAAATGTTTTTTGGTTGGTTGTTTTTTTTTTTGTTTTGAGAGGGTTTTTATAGTTGTTTTTTTTTTTAAATTAAACATTTCGCTTTCTTTTCACTACGTGTTATTAAGCTCTAAAAATAAAGTGTGAATGCAGAAAAACCATTCTGGAAACACAGTTATTTTTATGCTCAACATGTGAACACCAGTACAAACTAAATCCAGTTGCTGTGCTATATCTACCAGAAGGTTCAGCTCTATGCAGAGAAGATGAGAGGGAAAGGAGGGACAAAGTTGGTTACCTCATCAGAAGATTCAGTCAGCTTGGAAGGGGATGAGAAAAGAACCAGTAATGAAAGACAGAAACAAAGGCCAAGTCAGAGGTGACTTACGAGAGGTTAGGAGGAGACTGTAGGTTTAAGAGACATCATGCACTCTATTTCCAAGGACATGCAATGGCTATCAGAATTTTCCTGAGAAAACTTGAGAACAGAACACATTATACACAGCTCAGAGAGGAGTCCAGGTTCAAAAGGTAATGAACAAGGAATTCATTCCACTCCTATTTACCAAACAGCTCTCTACTGAAATAACTCATGCCAGGGTAAACACAAAGGGGGGTTTGTAGCAAGTTGGCTCCTGTCCCACTAAGAAATCTTAATTAATGCTGACCAATTACTAGTGGGAAGTATCTGTAACCCTGCTTTAGTTACTGGTGTTTCAAAACAAACCAAACCCTAGAAATTTGCACACTTCTTAAGGCAAGAAATTTACTCAGCTTTGAAAACACACTGCCTCTGTCTTAAAGAGGCAAGTGCATACATGTGCACACACTGACAGGGCACAGTCTTGGGCTTGACAGGGGAGTCTGCAAGGGTGGCTGGCTGGCACGTGGAGATTTGCAACCACATTTTCCCTGGAGACTAGAAGAATAAAAGAAATGTCCTCATTTTCATTCCTCAGAATAACCAAGGTCTGTTTTCAGAATGGTCCTTTTCATGCTGAGTTGCAAAATACAGATTATTACAAAAGCATTGATTCCTTCAAATTAACACCCAATCACAACATTTTTCCAGCAATTATTTCCAAGTGGGATTTCAGGCTACTACCTTCTTACTACCACTGTGGTTAAATTTGAGTTAGAAAATATGATGCTATGAAGAGGTGTAATTCTGACAGAAATTGAAGGCTGACTACAGTCCATGAGGTTTGGAAATCAATACTTTCAGGCTAATTATTCCAAAGACTGCTTAAGAGAAAAAGGCAACATTTGTATCAATATCAGCAAGGGAAGGATCTCCAGGAAACAGATGCAACACTGGCAATAGGTAAACAGAACGTAGAGTCATACTGAAAAAGAACTGAAACTTCCTAAGCATGCTGGTTTCCACAGAAGAAATCACAAGTATTCCAAGCATAAGCCTCAGTTTAAGAAGTTACTCTTTCTAAGATATATAATATTATGACCAGTTTCTCTGCATTCCTATGTAAAACAATCAACACCTGATCTTGCTGCGATAAGGCAGAAATTTGTGCCATAACAGCACTACTGATGTTACCATTTGAAGTGTATCAAGCATTAAGGACACCTCTGTCTACTCAGCTGGCTTCAATTGTTCAACATCCCTGGTCACTTGCTCTTCTTTGGTCTTGCAAGGTTCTGTTACTGCCAAAATCATGTTGAACATCACAGAAAATACTTCAAGCACATTTATGACAATACATGCAGATATGCAGACAAAATACACTGGCACCAGATGATAACTCATTGCTTCATCCTGGTTAAATCAGAAGTGTCCGCAGAGTGACCCAGAGCTCTCTCTTACCCTCTGAGCATTCACAAACAGCTTGTGAATGATGCTGCCAGCAGGTCCTCTTCCTGCACCAACAACTGACACTTCGGGCTGCTCCAGGAGACTGTTTACAAACCTGATGGAACAAATGATTGAAAAGGAAAAAAGGAATGTTTAACCCTCAGCCAGAGCCAGTTTGCTGATCTAAAGCCTGAGCTGTTCCCTGTGCCAAGGCCTTCACCAAGCATCATTTGCTCAGAGTGAGATCTGGCAGATTCTCTTGGTTTTCTATTTTAAAAGTTTAAGGAAAAAATTCTCTCAATTACCTAAGAATGGAAGCCAGGCTCCCAGTGCAGATGTTTAAAATCAACAGGAAAGCCTCCATGCTGCTGGCCACGCAGAAGTATTAACAGCGTGAGAATTTTCTTTAGCACAAAGACATTGCTTTGGTCAAACATCACTTCTCTGAACTCCCAGCCTGTACCACACAAATGTCATCTCTCCCTCCCAGCACAGCAGCAAGAAGTTAACTTGGTTTTGTAACGTATTAGTCATCTTGAGCAGCAAGAAAATAATCTGACAGCAGGTAATGATGCAAGGCAGCATTCCTTGTCACTTCCCATTCAGAGCCCCTCAGTGATGTTTCACATCAGTAAGGAGACAAGAAAAAGAAAACAACTTTGGAAGGGAATATTTCATTCCATAATATTTACAGAAAATATTAAATTTCTAGTCCTAATTTTACCTGTATTGTAACAGAGTTTATCAAATATACCTTTCAATACACCTTTTAGAGACACAAAAAAAAATTTTAAATTCCCTGTTCTGTCGAGATAAAACCAAATTCTATAAAAATAACCCGGATCACACATTTTCAAAGAGATGCTTAATTGGAGGAGCACTGAGGGTAACCACACACATCATCTGTAGATAGTCTATTGACAGGGATATCCAAATATGATTCCTCAGTATTTCTTTATTGTCATCATTTCCATCTGTCCTAAATTTTGAAGTACAAACAAGGGCATCAGAGGAGAACCAAAACAACACAGTGAAAAATAAGAATTGAAAAAAACCAGTCACCTTTGTAGATGTTCTTTCTCCTCTTCATTTTCACATTTCTCTACCCCAAATTTTGCTTTGAGAGACCTTGCCCTGGCAATGATGGCTTCCACACTCATAATCTGAGCAATAATTTCCTGTAAGGGGTTAATAAAAGGGGAAATTAAAATTATGTTCTTTTAACATTCCCATGAAGACTGCAAAAGTCTACCAGGTTTTCAGCCCCAGCCAGTAAAAAAGCCTTACTTCCAACTTCTTGTCCTCTGGACTTGGGAAACGTAGCACTTTGCTGGAATGGGATATTATCTGCCTAATAATCTTCTTAACTGAAGATATATCTTCTAGTGCTTCTATTAGAAGGACAGAAACAAAGTTGTAATTATTGCATCACTGTTCCCCCTTAAAGATCATAGTAATTTATTAAACATTATTTACCTTCATCCTTTACCTTGAGTACAGCTGCGTGGATGATGCAAGGCAGGAGATGCCTTGCGAGGTCAGCCGGTTTCTGAACTGCAAGGTAATGAAGCACCTGCAACATTAGAAAATTTGATATTTTAGTGATCTGAACTACTTCCCAAAGATAAGGTTAACTAGAAGAGATGAATTCACAAGAATAGAACACTGCTGTAAGACAGGACTTGAGAGGCAGTTTTACATGAATCCTCAGTCCCATAGAATGAAACTAAAAGTAACTGTGTTAGGAAACTAAAATGTTCATAACACATATGCAGGTAAAAATCTGGTTTATTTACTAATAATGCAAAGAAATATCTAAGTAACATTGGGTATTTTTAGGCACCTCAAATACCCTCCTGTACAGCAGCAGCAATCTCCAATCAACCCCAAGCCACGCACAACACAGTAACTCCGAGGACACAGTGTAAGGACTTGTTAGCTTTTAAAGGCTGCAGGGAAAAGAAGGAAAGGCTGCAGGGAGCATCACAGACCAGACTGGCACCAGCCCCAGAGCTTTCACCTTCTCAGCCTCCCTGGTGTCATCAAAGAGCCTCTTCTGCCTCCGTGCTGGGACTGGCTTTGCTGTCTCCCAGGCCTCCACCCACATGTTGCTGGGAATCTTCATCCGGGCACTCAGCTCGCCCTTAATGACTTTATTGCCCTTCTCATCAACCACCTCCTCCTCGATGTAGTCCCGAGGTGAGTACCACCTCACAAAATCCTCCAGACAACAGCCAGGATTGGCTGCCTGCAGGGAGGAGAGGACAGAAAATTTGTTTTGGAAAATCCGATAAAAACACGACAGCCTGGGTTGGAAGGCAATATGGTTTAGTGGGTAGAGCACAGACTAAGAGACAAAACTCAGGGAGTTCTTCTGTCCACCGTCACCAAACCGTACAGCAGGACAGAGATCTGGGAGGGTGAGGGAATAAAGCACAAAGCAAGACAATGGCAAGGGGTAAAACCCCACCAGCAGCAGCAACAACAAAAAAATCACCTTCTCATCACCCACAAAATGCACATTAATTATATTCATCAGTTATTTCGGGCAAGCTCAAAATTACACTGTTAAGCTTCTGCCTGGCACCTGACAGAAGCAATAAACAGGAATTTTTACTAAGCATATCCCATTAAAGACAAAAAGAATCACTGGGCTGCCTATTTATGCTTTCAGCACTGACTTCTCATCTTTTAACACTCCAGTGACAAAATTCACCATTTCTTCCTCTTTTAAAAAAGGAACTTAAAATCTTCCCCAAACAAGAATAACTTAATTTTCCATAGATGCAATATCAACACAATTAAATACATCCAGAGGTCCAGAACGTAAAAGAAAACCCAGTTTTTGATGTACCCATGAAGAGTGCACTTGTGCTTCAAATTACGCTTCTGTATTTTTGAGACTTTAGATTTCTTGCAGCATAAAAATAAAACCTCTACATATACCTAATATGCCATGAGTCACTGTTAATAAACTGATTACTGTTGTGTTGTGAATACTTTAACTGTACAACACATTATATCCTTTTACAACAAACATAAAAAATTTTAAAAAATAAATATAGCTATTTCATTACAGAATCTCCAGTCTTTTTAGTGCTGAGCTCCTGTGATGACAGGATGTGCTCTTAGCTCCCTCTGCAGAGCTCAAACAAGAAATGGAACAAATTACCCAAAACCACAGCTAGTCCAGTCCCAGCCTGATGAACAGCTATTTTAATTGTATGTTTGATGTGCTTTTTCCCTTCCCACAGACATTGTATAAATTTACTGGGATGTTACAGCATAAACAGACCACATTGGCAGATTCTGAAATGTGCCAAGAGTTTTACCAATAGGTTTTTAACTGTTTTTTGGAGAAAAACAAACCACAGAAACCTTCAGAAGTGTCCAACACAAGCAAGAGGGACAGTTTAATTAAGAAGAAATCAATCTAATCTCACATAAGTGTCCAAGCGGCGCTACCTTGAACGACTCCATGTCCGACAGCAGGCAGGCGCTCTGCATGCGCGCCCGGAGGTGAGCACCCTCTGCCGATGTCCCCAGCTTTGCCAGCACCTCCGACTGCTCCTCCAATAGGTCTTCAGTCATGGGGGCTGGCTCCTGTGACAGGGGAAAACACAGGGTGACAAACTGCCTCTTCTGGACTCGGCCCTTAGCAAGGGAGGAGAAGCAGGAAGCTCCCTCTCACAACAAGTTCATTTTACTTCATTTGTACTCAAAATAATCACAACTTTCTACTGCTTAAACAGTTCAGCCTCAAGCTGTGCATCTGAAGATGACACTGACAAAAAGAAACTAAACAGACAATAACCTGGGAGTGAAATAACAATATACAGAGATATTGTTAAAATGCCAAAATCCAGATGAAATCCAGGAAGTGTTTGGTACAGTTTTGCTGAGATGGATGAAAATCTACCTAAAAGCAATGTAGAATTTTGGCTGTTGATACTGTCAGCACATAATTAATTGAGAACATTTTGCCTGACTACTCTCTGCTCATATGTTTTACCCAAGCAAAGCGACATTAATTAAGAATAATTTCTCTCAGGAGAATGAAAACTACTGCTTTTTTTGTGCATGGCTGATTTCAAACTACTTTCTGTGACAGCACCACTTCCTATTTCATCCCTTGTCACTCTGCAGGAAAGCCTGTTGATGCCAGGTAACATTTCTAGTTGTTTGATGATAAACCTGCTTTAGAGAATGGCACCAAACCTAATGACTATGGCCTTTCAGATGTGAGCTGAGAAATTATAAAAAACCAAATACAGCAACAAAACAGATCCAGTACTCTGCAAAGTCAGGCAGAAATCTCTGTGGTGGAAGGACCACAGCAGTTCCTATTTCAGAGGAAAGTAAGGAGGGGATGTAAGATGCCTCAAGAACTGGAAATAAGAACCCTAAATTTAAGGTAGGCAAGGAAGCTTAAGTCTTGTTTAAAAATTCTGTTTGGAGTGAAATTTGGTAAGGACACTCATTCTCAAAACAAAGAGCATGTGAGATTTCAGTTTAACACCCTCATTAAGTTTTAAAAATGAAAAATATGACCTTAGGGCAAAAACACTTAGCAATTTTAACAGCAGGTAAGGCTGTAACCTGCAAACTAGTCACAGCTCCACAATCCTAGGAATGTGCCACATCCTGTGTGCTGTACGGCACAGCCGGCTCAGCTCCTGCTCCCTCACCTGTGTGATTGGAACGTAGAGCGGCTCTCCTGGATGCAGCAGCATCAGTTTTCCATGGGGATGCAGACGACCTTCTGGTTTTAAGTTTGCAGGCTCTTTGCTGCCTTCTTTTGCTCCCTTCTTGCCATTTTCCTGTCCATTTCCTTTAAGATCTTCTGTGTCACTGAGACATTCAAAAAATTCCTCTTCACTGTCACTCCACGATTCCCAAGACTTGCCAAATTCTTTTTCCTTGTCAGGGTTATCTGCAGAGTGGTCTCCTCCTTTTGCACTATCACCAGAAGCACCACCAGGTGAACGATCAGACACGCTCCCCCTTTTCCCCTCATCTCTTGCTTTCTTCCTTTCAATGCAACAGTTTAACATCTAACAAGTCAAAGGAAAGAAAAAATTAATTGTTTAGCAATGACTTCTCTTATGGAGACAATCATACAGCAAAAGGTGGAGAGTCACTGAAAAGGTCTTACAATTCTAAAAGATAATAATTCCATTGAACCTGTTGCTGTAACAAAAATTTCCCAAAGAAATGCATTCCACACCCAACAAATACAAGCACAACTAAATCTACAACAACAATATATTTAGCTAATAATTGGTATAATTTTGACAGTTTTCTTAGGAGAAAAATCATTCATAAATTTGGGATATTTACCTGAAGTTTCTGATGCAGTAAACAACATCTCAGATCTGGAGAGCCATTAGCTAATCTAACAAAAGGTAGAAGTGTAATCATTATCAATAATAAAGTTGAATCTTTCACACACATGTGGCCTTAAATCACATAAAATCTAAAAGAGGGACAAATACCCACACAGAACCCACCCCCACAATTTCAACTACACAGCTCTTCCATTGTCTCAGTAAACAAGCTCAGAATTTAAACTACATTTTTTTCCCTATAGGTCACTTCAGGAGCTCAGAGATCACTCATGCTAGTATGAAACACCCTGCATTTCCTGGTCAGTTTTCCAACTGGAAGTTAAAAAGGTAACTACCTTTGTACTTGTAAAACTGCAATGACACAGTGAAGTGATTGCTATGTATTTCAGCTTCTATTTTATCTATTAGTGTAACCATTTCCAAGTACAAACTAGTGATTAAATGGCCAGTCCATCCCATTAACAAAAAAACCCCCAAAACAACCAAAATACCACAACCCTAAAAGTGGGATATATTATTGCTCTAGCTCATCTTGACTTGGAACAGCTCCCTCAGAAGAGGTGAAACTACACCACAGGAAGCTTCTCCCCCACCCTCATTCACACAGTGGGGTGAATCTCAAAGTTGAGCTTCCCCAGGTATCTTGACATTTTCAAAGGAGGGCACAGATGCTTTTCCCTACTCCCTGCCCCTTCTTGCCTTAAGGCAGTAGGGTAATAAGAATTGAGGATAGCATTTGCAATTAAAAAAACCCAAAACTGCATGCTTCAAAGTCATAGTGAACTCACTCAGTTCCTAGAACATTTTCTGTGACAAAGGAGCAACAACAACAACAAATCTTACCCTGGAATAAGGTAGTTGTTCTCCCATCTGTAGCGCATTTCCAGTACAAATTCTTGCCAAAGATGAGCCACTCCTTTGACTCCTCCATGGTAGAAGTTTATCATACAAAGACATAAAGCTAATTTGTATGTCAGACTGTCAGATGGAGCAGACTTAAACTGACTGAAGAGATTCTGGGTAAGAAACAAAAGAAAGCAAGAAACACAGAAACAATGGCATTTTTCCCAAAACCATGTTATCTCTTTCCTGTTTGTCAATGTAAATGGCTAAGCTTAGAAGATACCAAAAACTAGTCTTTTGAAGAAAAAAGAAATTATAAAGAAACAGAAATCACCACTATTTCTACCTAGAGGTTCCACAGGGGTAAATTCCTCTTTCCAAAATTTAACTATTAAATTATGTAGGGCAGCCACAGCAAAGTCTGTATGAACACACACTCAGAACTGCTTTCTCTCTTGTGTCAGTCAGTACAACTTACATAATCTTCATTCTCTGGAGGAGGATTGTTTCCTGCTGAAATGCTGGCTCTGTTTTCAAACCCATCTGCGAGTTTGTCAGCAGCATCAGGAAATAAGAACTTGAAGAAAAAGAAAATTAACTTTCCATCAGTACAGTTTTCCTGCTTTTCCCACTTTCTCCATGAAGCTACTGCTGGCTCCACACCAGCAATCCCTCTAATTAAAGCCATTAGCAGAGTTCAGAGATCAGTTTTAGTCCACTTACAGTACACAGAATTGCAACAACTTGGGCTGCCTCAAGAAACTGATAAATACAATTCAAATAATGGAACTGTCACCAGACGCCTTTAAATCTGCTATATGCTATAAATGAAATGCATGAATTCCACGTGCACGGAGAGCTCACTCACCAGGAGAATGGTGTTCAGCACATCATTGTTTAAAGGAGACTCATCCACACCTCTGTGCTTGCGGATCTTTTTCTTGGCACTGTGAACCATATTTGTCACTGACAATTTGTGGATGGGGACTGGTGCTGGCTCTGTGAGCTTCGACAGCGCGTGGGTGATATCAGCAACCTCTGTCAAATAAAATAAAAGCAATTAGAACAAAGTAGAACAAACCACCAAACATTAGACCATGTTTCTTTAAAAGTTCACCCGTCCTGTTCAGCCTACTCAGCTTGTATTGATTTTTAACCCCTTGCAAACCAGAGCTACACCTCTGCTGGCAGGTTCCATGCCTGACACTCGCCGTTCTCAGCAAATACAAGCAGCAGAAGGAGGTCACAAATGAGTCACAGACTGCCCTTGATTTAATCTACTAAATAAAGTCTAGACTGAGCTGGCTGCAGATAGTGCCTGCTACCTGCTGGAGTAGCAGTGCTACTGCACAGTTACCAACAGAGCATCCCCAAAGCCTGCTGAAGACTCAGTGTTGAAACCTTGTTCATACATCACACCAACAAACACACTACAGGTAACAAAGACTGCTCAAGCATATGCTGAAGCTTTAGGTAAGTCTTAAATAAATCCTGTGTTAATCACTGACCTGACACGGTGTAAGTACAATTCTGTTTTAGAGTCCTCAGGTAAACTCAAATGGAAAGAGTCAGGTTTTTTCAGAGTTGCTGCTGGTAAAGTTTAGAACGCCTCTTACAATAAATTGAATTAATATTGTTATAAGGAGGGCAGACAAATTTAAGTGAATAATTAGCAGCAGCCCAGAAAAGTGCATCTTGGCAAACATTTCAGGCAAACTAGAGCCAAGGAGGGCTAAAGGGATGGTATAGCAAGCACGATGAGGAATACACACCCTCCTCAGTCTAACACCTTTTTAACCTCACTAGGAAGCTCCTTCAAACCAAGATCAAGTATAACCAAAGAAAATACATCGATACAGGCCTTATGTGGAGGGAAGAAAGGTGACAAGCAGCAGGAAGGAAGGAAATGTTCACTATATACAGCAAGAAAAGCAAAAGGGAGGGACCAGGACATCAAAAAGATGTCGATCTCTATACGGCTGGGATAAAGTCAGACTTGCTGGTCAGATAATTTGGGGAGTTTGTATTTTCTCTTTGCCTTAAAAGTCCTTGAAATGGAAAGAATGACAACTAAGCCTTTTAAACAGATTAAAGACTCTTTTTAAACTGGCTGTTAAACAATGTACTACAGGGTACATCAAAAAGAAGAAAAAAGTGGAAAAAGCAAAAATACATAAAAATATACAGGCAAATCTGATGTGTCCTCAAAATGAACTCTTGTACATTCTAGTCAAATTTTAAGCTTTTATATTCCAGTGAAAAGAAATACCCACAACTACAACAGAGGCAACTGTCCCTCTGGGACTTTGGAAGCTAAACTTGTCTCAAATTCATGACAAATTTCACCACGTAGCACTGCCAGAAAATTCCTGGGAGTATTACAGAAAATGTGTAAGAATTATAAATACCAATCAATCTGAAGTCAAGATAAGGGTACAGGGAAGGTAAAATAACACAAAACAATTATATACAAATAACACAAATCAACAGGATTTCAGTTTTACCTTTTCCTTCCTCCTCAAATGCAGACCTTCCAAGTATCTCATCAGTTGACTCCTTGCGACGGCAAAGCTTGAAGAATTCAGTAAGGAAGTCACCTAAAGGGAAACAAAGCTTCTAAACTCAGCTGAAAATCTCACTGAACAATGAGCCAACACTCAAAATTATGCCCCAAGGACAGTAATTTTTATCTTTTAATCTGAAAGAATATCTGATAATTTGTTCTGAAGCACAAATATCTTTAAACCACATAATTAAACCTTAGGAAAATGCACACCCAGGCAGCTCTTGGCCACCTCTCCAGAGCACTGCTCTGTCTGCAGTTTAATCCACTTCTTCACCCAAACAAGAGGAAACTTGGAAAGTTTTGAAGCCCTTTTCCCCACAAGCTTAAAGGCAAGGACAGACAGCAGAGTACAGCTCTCCAGAAGTACTGATCCTCCCTGTCAGACAGGCTGATGGAACTAAGGAGATGGATACAGGCAGAGCACAATAAAATGAAAAGATTCTAGGAAATCGAAATTTTCACAGAACACAGAGAAAATTCTTATTCTCTGGAATTTGTTGAAATAAGAACAGCAATGAATTTCACCGCACACAGAATAAACTACAACAGAAACCTATGTATTTGCAACGCTTCTGTTCTTTTAAAAAAAGCCCAAAATATTGTCCATTCAAAAAAATAAGGGGAGGGAAGGAAACAGAGGCTATCAGGTAATCAACAATTCAGCCCTAACTTCATCACTCTGTAGTTTTTAGTTAAAAGGTGCAAGAGAAGACAGGAAATTCTGATGTCTTACCCAATAAACACTGAGGGTTATCTGCTTTTCTGACTCTCACAGACCACTGGGGTGCTTGAAGAGGATCAAGGTCACTTGGGGGAAGAAAAAAAAAAAAGAAAAAAGAAAAAAGAAGAAAAGAAAAAAGAGAAAAAGGAGAAAAAGGAAAAAAAGGAAAAAGAAAACCAAATGCCACTGTAAGTATTGAAAAGATGAGTATCAAATTCTCAAAAAAGTCATGTCCTAACCAGTGAGGTCATGGAAGCCACAATATGCACATTACACAGGAGAACGTGACAAACACTGAAATGCAAGCAAGAGTCCCTGTGCTCATGATTGTGCATGACATGAATAAGAAACACATGAGAACAATTCAGTTAGAACGGTCTTCTTTTAAAGTGTATTAATCTTGAAAACTCATTTCTGCATTAATTAAGAAAGAAGGGGAAAAAACCCAATATGGTTTATTGTTTTGAGTGTCAGTAGACACTTCTTCCTTTCTAGTAGAAAACCTGGCTGATAGTTTTTGGGAAAGGGATGTCAAGCAGTGAATTCTTTTTACCTTCCATGCTCCACCATCATCTTTTCCAAGAAATACTTGATACACAAAATTTTCAAGTCTAACATGAGAATATGCTCAAAAACAGTGAGGCGCATTCTCTTGAGATTACAATCCAATAATATTTTCTCACACAGAAATGCATTTCAAAAGGTGTTTTCCCAAATGAGATGTTCTGTCAACAGACCTCAGCATTCCTCAAAATGGGTTCTTTTTCACGTGCAAAGCCACACGATGTTGGGGATGACACTAAAATGCAGTAGTGAACAAAAAAAGCACACTTATAGATATTTGCAACTCAGGCAAAATACTTACGAATAAACATCATTGTCGACAATTATCCCTTCTGCTAGGTGAGGCCATGTTGTAGCTAAATGCAGCTCACTGAAACAAAACGAGATTGCAGTCTGTCAGTGCTAGCACAAAGTGTTCTCTCCATCACAGTTAATATTTTGAAAGGTATTTGTGATAGTTCTTATTTGATTCTCTCTATGTTTTTGTTCTCCAGTAAGTTTTCTCACTACATAAGTGAGAGTCATGTCCAACCCTTGAATGAAAGCACATAATTTTTAAGGTTTATCTTAAGGTATATTTCAACATCCTAATTTCAGAGATAAACAGGGTACTGCAGAAGTTTATGGTGAAAGACTTTGGAGCTTGAACTCTGAATATCATCAGACAATTCTGAAAATGGTCTTATTTGCTATTAAACCATTACCCTCCACAGATGTTTCTGATGTACTTGAATAATTAAGTATCTGTTGGACATCCTAAGCAGTAGGCAGGCAAAGATACAATTTGAAATAATACACTTTTAAATCCTCCATTAAGGAAGTTATAAAACAGTTTTCTGAACTCTTCTCTTACCTGATAGGATCTTCACAGGCACCAAATGGTAACTTCCCAAATTCCAGGCCTCCAACTTCTCCCCCAACTAGAGCATCTATATCTGGAGAAAAATCAAAAAGTTTTCCATGAAGAATCTGTGGAACATTTGAAGCAGCGTATCATCTTCATTTCAGAGTGCAGACTGTGACATGTAGGATGACCAGAGAATAGCTGAGCAGTCAAGGTGACTGAGCTAGGAAATCTCAATCCCAGCACACAAATTAATTGCTTCCAACAGAAACTGGGAAGTAACCTTGAAACAGGACATTCAAAAGGACAGATAAAATTCTTGTAATTCATGTTGAGGGAAGGTTATTCCTGTCATAATGGCAATGATGACAGCTATAAAGACAGCCCTAAAGATTCAATGTTGACACAAGAACAGACACAAAAGTGCCATAAAAATACTTGGGCAGGGAATCAGTTCCAAGCAGAAAAAGAAGACTCTAAAAGAGCAACTCTGCAGAGTGAAAACACAAATGCTTTTAAAAGGTTAACAATTTTATTAAAAGAGTGAGGTCTCCTACAGTTAAGGACTTAACCAAATGATCTGGGAGGCTCTCTGTAATCCCAGGTACTTAAAGATGTCTCCCAGCATCCTCAGGCACTTCCCATGTTATACCCTTCAAATACATAAATCAAGAACAGACAGCCTCCACTGAATAAAAAAATAATAATGTACTGTAATGCCATTATAATAATGCTGTTACAGCATCTGATCTGCAATTTTAACTGCATCAGGCAAACTGTTTACAAACAAAATGAGGGAGGTATTAGCCCAGATAAAGTATCTGGATAACTTAATTATATAATTTCCTCTTCAGAGAAGATAAAAGACATTTAAATTCTTTGGTTTTATTTGAGAAGAGCTAATTGAGTGATGGCAGTAAGCTGCAGGTCTAGTTCTTCCCTGTGAACATAAAACAACTGCACATAGCAACTGCAGTAAAACTGGTGCTGTCCATCTCCAGTTCCTCCCACACACTCACATTGGCTCCCTTAACCAGAATCTTCCAAAGGAATAGAAGTTATTCAAACTGCTCAAATCAAGAAATATTATCAGTGACACATCCATCACAAGCCAGACATCCTGACCTAGTGAATAACTATAGCAAGGCACAGAGGGACTACAAAAACCAAATTTATGCGTCTGCAGAAACAGTAAAAAGATAAAACCTGTAGAATTCATTTCCCAAGTTCTTTAGGTAAACTTGGTTTACCAAAGAGGAACTATCATTTAAAACAGCACTGATTTTCTCCCCTAAAAAGCAGCACTCTGTTTAGAAGTATGTTCAACATACTTGCCTTAGCTACAGAGCACACAGAATCAACCTCACTGCACACTTCTTCAAAACAGATGATTTTGATGGGTGTACCTTTTTTTTTAAACAAAGGAATGACAAACAATTAGATAACTAGACCAAGGCCACTCTAAATGTGCCCTAAATACTTCAGCCTTGTTATGTAAAACTGCTACCAAGCCAAGAAAAGAATTTGGGCATTTTAACCAGACAACTTCAGAGCAGCTTTTAAGCTGGCTCACCCACCATACAGAGCGGGATTGGACTGCAGCCCTTCCTAGTAATGCAGAAAACATTTGAATTCTTCTGGCAAGACAACAAACATTTTCTTTAGCATTGACTGTTTGTCTGAAAACAAGTTATTCTGAGGAAACGTGTCTCCTACCTGGTGGCTGCTGTGGCCAGAAGTACTGCTGCCAGTCCTGGAGCACATACGTAAGCCGAATAGCCATGCTAACTGGAGGCAGGGGTGTTAAAGGGCAGCCCTTCAAAACAGCAGAGAATTAATTCAGTGTAAAGAGTAAATCCTCTCAAATAGTCTAGGAGTTGAACATAAATCACACATGACATCAGTTTCATACTTACAATCTTGGTTTTGAAGATGTCCAGCAGCCCCGATAAGTGGGTGTACTGGCTCGGCACCTTGCGCAGATGAACCATCTCGAAGTCGGTGCGAACGCCCGGGCCCTGGCACTCCCCAACGTACATCCGGCGCCACTTCTGATGGATTTGCACAAACAGTGGCACCTGACTGTAAAACGGGAATGCTTCCGATTATTTAAAGTGTCCTGCTGTCTTGTAGCCTTTAAAACTGGCTAAATATTCTAGCGTAATTTCAACATAACTTCCCATTCTTTAGAATGTATTTTCTCTTAGAGGAACACACTTTAAAACACTTAATAGGAATCAAGGAAAACTACTTTTAATGTCATCATTTAACAGAATGCCTAAATTTGTCCTGTCAGAATCACAGTCCTATCCATGACTTCAGTTACCTCATTTTCAGTGTATATAATTTTTGAGAAAGATGAAGTTACTGTTACTACACACATGGAAGAAAACCTCTTGCGAAAGTGATGTTTTATCAATTACCAATTATTCCAACAACTTCTAGCAGCTTCTAAAATCCTTTAAGCTTTTTAAACAGTAACAAAAATAAACAAAACATTGATTCAATCTTTTTATGTGGGAATTTTTTTTAATCCTTCTCTAACAATATTACAGTGCAAATACAAAAAACTCTGAATGTATTCTGCTAATAATTTAATACTTCTTCCTTACAAATGCAGTGTGCTGGAGTTTTACCCGGACATGTAAAAACGTTTATGGTTTCACCTACCAGCCAGTGTTGCCCAAGGCAATGGAAATGGAACTCAGCAAAAGGTTACACTTGGATTCACTAACAACAGCATCGTTATTTGCAGCTGGAGCAATAACCACAAACTCACGTAAGCCATACCTTGAGAAGGGGAAAAAAGTACATTTTTAGACTCCAGTAAGTCAGCTGAAACACAGTATTTAAAAAACTTTGTGATCTGGAGAACCTAATTGCTACCAACAGACTGTGGAATCTGTTGATTTGATGGAAGTACTGCTTTTTTTAGAGAGGTCAAGAACTGAGTGGACATGGAGTGCTGCAGATCCTGAAATCACAAACTACCTGAGCTATTCAGCACTCAGACACTGTAATGTGTTTGACTGGGACAGCTTCCAGGTCTATCAGGTTTTCTAGTTTATATTAATAACAACTGAAACTATTAACACATAAAACTAATCCCTCTAGGACCACTGCTATTATGTGCTCCAGATCTGCATTACTAAGAATACAGTTTTTGCTTAAGGTGGTGCAGCTTTCCTTTTAAAGAATGTACCTTTATATATATAAAAGCTTACTACATATATAAATGCTTGGTTATTATATGAAATTGATTCTTCATATCATACACAAGAAAGGAGTGCAAAAAAAGCCCACCATAGTGGGCCTGTCTTTACTTTGGGGTTTTTTCCCCCCAATATTTGTCTCATTTTACTTAAGCTTTAACTTTTAATTGAAAAAAGAAATGTACAAGTGATTGTGCCAGCAGTTTTCCAACTGCTACGCTCATTTGCAGTTGAGATGAGAGGCAGCACACATACCATCTCACCAGACAGTGGGCTCGAGGGGGAAAGTCATTGTTCATGCACAGCAAGTCCTGCATTGGCAGAGGAAGGGCATCTGTGACAAAAATTGATACATAATCAATGCATGATCACATCCATCCTGCTCACTTACAACTGGCTTGCATTAGCAATGTGTGAATGCAAAGCAAACTAAAAGCTGAGATGTCAGATCCCACTCATCAGACTCAGAAAGTCCCACACAGAAGCAAATCAGCACACTGTGGACTCCACGTTCTGACAGTCTTTTGTCATTACCCTTACAACCATGTAAGGGAACTATCAGGTACCTTCTCCCAGCTCTTCTTTCCCATCTTTGTCACTGGGTTCTTGTACAAGATAATGATGGGTAACTGAGAATTTGAAGTCTGCAAATGAAATTTCATCTGATTTCTCTTCCCATGTTCCTGTAGTGAATATACCCTGCATATAAAAATGGAAGATATTACCACATAAATTTAGGTTAACATTCACTAGCCTTTAAAAGTATATTGCCTACATGATCAATAACATTTACTCATTTTTTCTACTGCCTTATGGCTAAGCATGATTTAATTTCAAAAAGCAATTCTCAAAGCTCTTCATTATAAAGGTAGCTGGATGCTAAAATCCATGTTGCCAATAATCATGTTCATTCCAAAGATCAAGTATCTCCCTGAGAAGTCTTCAGAACTATATGGCAATGAAGATTTGCATCCTCTCATATGCAACTACACATCTGAAGCATAGGCACCCTCAACTTTCCCCGGAGACAGAAGTTTCCCACCAGGAATTTTATCTCTATCTAAACCATTCTGTGCAAATATTACCTTGATATTTACTTTATCAACAAATGATTGGTTTTATCTATAACTTACAACAATTCCATATGGATAATTAATTTTTTAACAAAAATACACCATGGGAACGTCTAAGAAAATCACCATCACTGCTCCTACTACAACAAAGCAACTTGGACAATGCTTTGATCTTAAATGGTGTTAAGAAGAGAGCTCTGGACTAGAAAAGAAGACATGCAGGAATACACAGACAGCTATGGTGCAGTTCATTAGATAACATAAGTTTTTATTCAAAACATTCTGTACCTGACTAGAATTAAACGCAATAAAATTCCTCTGGAAACACAACAGCCATTCCATACAAACCAGCTGAAATTATCTACATTACTATGCAGAAGAGCTCAGCAATTTCCTCTGCATTTTACAGGACTGGGAAAGCATCACAAAGGCACTAATTAGACTCTGAAAAAAATCTCTCCCATCTCTGAAAATACTGAGTCACAAGTAGCACTGTGCAAACCTCAGCCATAAGTACATGAGGTGTGACAAAGGCATAAGGCAGGACAAAAAGATCCCTTAAGTATTTAGAGCAGCTTCAAGCATGTTTCCAGATTCACAGTGAAAATTAAAAAATCACTAAGCCCTACATGAAGATCCAGCTTTGTCAAGGAAATAGGCTGTTTGGCAGATGGCCCATCAATAAATTCACAGTAACTGTCAAACTGACACTTCTACAAGTGAAACTCCCCAATAAAGTCATTATCTGCCACACCTAAGAAAACGGCAATAGATTAAATACATGTGTGTATTACTGCATTACTAGTTAGCAATTCAAATTCTACAGGAAAATTCAGAAGCAGTAACTGACCTTTTCTAGAGGTTTGCCTGAAGAAATCCCAATAAGTTTCCAGTCATTCAATACTTCTTCTATTTTTGAAATAAATCTGTTAGGGAGGGGAAAAGGCATTAATATTTGCTGAACACTAAAGCTGCATTATAATTCAGCTACCTAAAAGCAGGCAGTATGTTGTCCTACTACAGAATTCTTAAAAAAGCCTAAAGAACAAACAACCAAACCAACCCCACAACGACAAGGATCACAATAAAACCAGAACAACTGCTTCCTTGTACAAATAAAACAGTCCTCCTATGTTTAAATTTCACATGACAGTTACTTTTAGCAACTGCTATGAGCATCTTCTGACTGATTTAAGAATCTCACCTTTTTATTTTTCTGGTACTGCAGCACATAACATTTAACTCCTGTTTCACTGTTCACAGATAAATAAACATTTGAGACAAAATTATACACTAAATTCAGATTTAAAGCGCAGCGCTTGAAATGTCTTGTCTCCTATCATAAACACCATCGCTGGAAAAAGTATTTAAAAAATAATACATTCACAATGCAAAAGCATTCTTTACCTTAAATTTCCTTGTGCTGCTAAGTTTTAAAGGCTTTAGCCACGAGATGGCTGTTTTAACAATCAGACAGCTACTCAAAAAACACATGAGCCTTCCGAACGTATATTCTATTCCCTTGCAAACAGGTATTAAAGCGGACCTTCCACTGAGCTCAGAACCAGCCCGGCTAGAGCCTCTTAACCGGCTCCTCGGCCGCGGCCTGAGCCTAACGCGGGACCAGGCTCGGGTGCGGCCCCGGGCGCTCC
>VZTX01015223.1:8280-51449 GCA_013400915.1 Pardalotus punctatus
TGTGAGCCCAGGGTCACTGCTCACTGGCAGCTGAATCACTGCCATGCCAGGGCTGGGTTATCTCCCAGATCCTGACCTCCTTGAGCATCCCTCCAGGCACTGGCCTTGCATAGGAGGAGGTGGCTGGGCTCATTGCTGTCCTGCTGCCTCAGGGCACTAACAAGCTCTTGCCTTCATTAGCCCCACCGGCTGCAAGCAGCATCTGCTGCTCACAGCTTTGGTGGGGGTAAGGCATCTGGGTGGCTTTTAGTGACAGTGAGGGGGAGGGCTGTGGCCTGTGACACTTTTTTTATTGGCCAGCTGCTCTTGTGCCTCGAGTCCCCAATATTGACACACTAGTAAAGCTCTTGAGAAATGGGCTTTAGTCCAGAAGCTGTGGGCACATCCACACTGGCCTCGGGGCTCCTCATCATCTCTGCCTGGTTGCCTTGGTTGTCTAGGCAGAAAATCAGATTTCCCCCCTTCTCTTTGTTAAGTGGGAGATAACTTCCCGGGTGGAGGTGATGACTGTGAGGCTCCAGGAACGTAGCTAATCCATTGTAATTCACACCATCTGGCTATTGTCCCCAGCACAGGGAGGGTTGTCACCCATGTACCCCCTGATAAGGGCATTCCCAGCTCTGCCTTCTGTCATGGGTCCCCCTGTGGGGTTGAGTTTGTCTGACCCATTCGACCTGTTGGAGGGCTGGGGCTAGCCTGGGCTATGGGAGCCATCAGCAATCTCCCTCCAGCTGCCTGTGTCAACTGTGCCATGCAGGGGGGTCCTAGGGGAGCAAGGGCAGTGTGTGCCCCCCTTGGCTCACGTCCTGCTCAGGAAGGAAGCTGAGGCTTTGCAGGGATGCCCACTGAGGTTGCTTGGGTGGGGGACTCGATTATCCACTCTAGGGATTTGGGGGTGGGATTTGGGTCATCCCTGAAGGCATCTTCTGGCTTTAATTTAATGTCATTAGGCTTGTGGCTTCCTGAACCCCGGTGCTGAGAACCAGCAGCAGCATCACCAGGGCTGCTGCCACCCCAGCCCCATCTGCCTGTGTCTGGGCATGAGAGCTGCTCCCATGGGGAGTGGGAACATGGCATGCCATGTGAGCCACTGGCTGGGGTGGTGTTTCCTGTGGACAGTGATGCTACTGGCTATGATGTGTTGAGGCTGGGGGTGCCCCCTTCCTGGCCCCAATCCCCCAGCAGTACCTCAGGTGTGGGCAGATGGTGGCTGATGCCTGACTGGGGAGGCTGGGACTGGTGTATGTCTGTGATGGCCCAGCTGCTGTGGGGACAGGTGCTCTTGCCTTCTCCTCCCTCTCCTGTGCCCTGCCAAGAATTTGTTCCCTCTCGCCCAGGGCTGACATCACTCCTTGCTCCAAATGTGTGCAGCATCTGCAGGGAGGTGTTGGCCACAAGAGCCTTACCCTCCCCATGCAGGATTTTGCTGGGCATTTTATCCCGCCTGGACCTGCCCTGTGCAGGGACCTCCTCCCTGAGTTCCTCTGGGGGACAGCCATCCCCTCTGATGGCACCATCCCCATTTGGTGCCACCTTGTCCTATGCTTCCACATACATGAGGTGCCCACACTCCCAGGATGGAGCTGAGATGAACAGCTGAGTTGGGATCAGTGCCTGCTCAGGCACCCAGCTGAGCCTCCCTGCAGTGCTGCCTGGCTAAATCCCATCCCATCCCATGCCCGGGGAAGCTGGATCCAAGGTGGTAGCAAATCCTGTCAGGGCCAGACGGCCATGTTTAGCTTGGCATCCCAGGCAGAGTTGGGCTTGCGCCTACAGAAACAAGCGGCTCAGCATGTTAATCCATTTGGCCTTGGCACCCCAGCTCCCCCCCAAGGTGGTGGTGTCCTTGAGCCTGGTGACAGTGGTGACGGCTCCATCTTGGGGAGGCCTCTCAGGGTGGTGGGACACACAGCCCTAAAGATCTGTGGTGAGGTGGGAGTGATATCCTGGGATCTGGGGAGAAGCAGGGGGCACCTAGGCAATGGCCTGCAGAGCTGGAGAGGAGGTGATGCCCTTCTGAGTGCCCAACTCAGCTGGCAAGCTCCCAGTCAATAACAGATGGAACATCCTCAAGGCATGCCTCCAGCTGCCTCACTGCTGGGCTCCTGGGGCTGCCAACGGACCATGCTGCCAGGGTGATCCTGGGGGAGCTGGACCATCACAGGGGTGCTTGACTGGGGCAATCTCTCTTCAGTTTCCACACCAGGGTCCTCAGCTGGAGTGGCTGTGGAGGGACCAGCTCCAGGGAGTTGCCACTGCAACCACCAGGCTCTGGGCAGTTTTGCAGCCACATGGGAATTCTTCAGCCAGGCTATGCTTCTCACTGCTGAGGTTTTGCGCTGGTCCTCACCCACTACGTGTGACTCAGGGATGAGGATGCATAACTTGTGGTTCAGGGATGAGGGTGCTCAGTTTATGGCTCAGGGATGAGGATTAACAGCTCGTGACTTGAGGATAAGGATGTACACAGCCCATGGCTTGGGGATGAAGATGCTTGGCTGGTAGCTTGAGGAATAAGATGCCTAACTTGCACTTCCACAGCTCTGGAATGAGGCTGCACAGCTCACAGCTCATTGATGAGGACTCTCAGCTCCCAGCTTGGCAAGGGAAACCACTCCCAGGTTGGGTTGGGGTGAGCACCGCAGACCTGTGCCACCAGCCCTCCATCACACACCACGCTAGCAGTGGGCACAGGGGCAGGCACATGGCTGTGGTTTGGAAGCTCCTGGGCCGTAGCTGTGTTACTGCCCCTCCCTGCTCCAATGAGCAAACTGTAGCACTAATTTTTAGTACATCTGTGTGTGGTGGCCTTGATGCTGGTGCAGGAGCAGGGTGAACACTTGAGACAGCAATATGTCAGAGCATGCCATGCCTGACTCACCTGAAAGAAATGTGTCCACACCAAACCGGGACTGCAGCTTCAGCCGGCTCCTGGCAGCGAGGAAGCACGAACGGTGCAGGCTGGCCGGGAGCTGCTCAGCTGGCGCAGCTCAGCCCCAGTCCATGGTGTACTGTCACCGGTGAGGAGCAACTCTGGCAGTGGATGCACGATGCTGTGGGGTCAGTCCTCTTTGCCTTCCCTGAGTGGGTGGGAGGACAGTCCTTATGATGATGCTGGAGGCCAAATTTTCTGCTTGCTCAAGGTAAAGCTGGGGCTTGTCATGCCAAAATTCCAGTGGAGGCTTGTGTGTCTCACTCCTGGGGGAGCCACTGAAGTGTCTGGAGCTTGTGCAAAGTTCTCAGGTATTGCTGCTGACCTGCTGCTCTGGCAAAAGCCTGTCTGGACCCGGGTGCAGGAGTTTGTCCCAGCTTGCTGAGCCTGCGGAGGGCTGCTGAATTTTGCAAACAGGCCTCAGGCTTTTCTCCGCTCCTGCTGCAGCAAAAGCCTCTGTCTGCTGGCCCAGGGCCCACGGGGGTTGTGATGGGGGGCTTCAAGGTACCTGTTCTCCTCTGCTGCACTCCTTATGCTGGGCTTCTGTGCTTGGTCTGACCATGCCCCTCCCTTCTGCACAACTGTGAAACCAGTTGGCAAGCTGGGAACTGGGGCGGGGGGAACTGGCGCCGGCATCTCCTCGTGATGCAGCATCCTGGGAGGGCGGTGAGCCCAGCGCCAGCCTCGTCGAGGCCGCACAGACTGGACGGCTCCAGCGCTCCCGGCGGGGCCGAGCCAGCGGCAATGGCTCCTGCGCCAGCTCCGGCGTGGCCAGCAGCTCATGTGCTGGTGGCCATGGGGAGTGAACATGGCCCTGGGCAAGATGCCATGCTTTGGGGCCACGTGTTATGGACCCAGGGAGTTCATTGTCCCTCCTTGCACTCTTGGCCATGCCTGAGCACAGTGGATGGGAAGCTGAACAGCGGCGGAGACCTTAAATAACACCAGAGCATCCTCACCCTCCTGGCCCTGGGCCTCCCGCCAGCCTCCCAGGAGTTTTTTTTGGTATGTGTGTGAATAAATTAGAACTTCCGAAACAAACCCTCTGACTGCCCCGCTCCTCTAAGGCAAAACAAACTCTGCCTGACTTGGACAGCACGTGGCTGTGTTTGTTCCCTCCTTGCCAGACTTGCCCGTAAGAAGCCAGCAAACCTGTCTCTCAGTTTTTTGGGATGTTTCCTGGGGTTTTGAGACTTATGTGGTGATAGGAAGCTTCATGTTTGGACTGGAAGCTTTTCTTGCTGGCTGCATGGGAGCAGTGCAGGTAATCCTGATGTCAGCTGCGTCATGGTGAGGCTGTGGCCACGAGCACTTTTATTTTTAAACCTTATCTTTATTGCAGTTTTCTCCCGCACTGCTGGGAAAGGTGAAATGCACCTTATCTGTTTGTCTGCTGGCAGCATGTGCTGCTCCTGGGGAGAGGTGGATGTGCCGCACCGGCAGCACCTTCAGCATTTGCTGCAGACTAGAGTGCTGAGAGTGATGCTGGGGCAATGCCAGCGATAATGCTGGGGTGATGCTGAATCAGCCTGGCACACATCCATGATGGCTGTTGGGTGTTGTGCGGGAAAGGGAGGTCCCTGCAGCCCCTTTCTGCCAGCTGAGCACCTCTGGGCCGTGTTATCATTCTGGCCTCTGGCCAGGGGTTTAATTAGAGGTTTCTGACGCAGCAATAAGTAAAACTGAGCTGAGGACCGGGACAGAGAGGCTGAGCTGATGGCTTACCTGGCACCCCAAGAGCTGGAAGTGCCTGATCCCATCCTGGGGGTATGGAAGAGCTGGGCAGCCAGTCCCTGTTCCCCCCTGCAAGGCTGCTGAAAGGGTGCTGGGATCTCATGCAGTGACACTGCCCAGGTCCCCTGTTGTGTCCATCCTGGGGTAGCTTCAGGTGCCACACAGGGTCCGTTTTCAGGGATGTCCTCAGGAGCACCCAAAGGTGCCAGGCAGGAGGGTGCAGGACCATGGGGCTGCCCCTGCAGTGCTCCCCTGTTAATGGTTAATGTGACTGGGCAGCGGTTGTGGCATGGACGCCCCGAGCTATCAGCGCTGCCATCGGCCCTGGGAACAGCCTGTACCTTGCTGCCGCTGTTTGTTTGCATCCTGGCCGCTCCACCCTGGCCACTGGCCTTGTCACCGCCCCACAACAGCCAGCTCCTGCTCAGGCTGTCCCCCAGCCACCCCGATGGTGGCTTTGTGGGTGACACTGTCACCTGGGGTGCCCCTGTCAGAGCCCAAATGGAGAAGATGAGGCTGGCACCAGTACAGTCCCAAGTGGTTCATCCCGTTTGGATGCTCCCTCAAAGGATGCAGGGCAGCAGGAGCCGACCAAAATGCTGTTGTTTTCCCCTCACCCTTTTTATTCCCCTCATCCCCCAGCCAGGCAAAGGGGTGCTCTGCCCCTTGGCCACTGTTTCTGGGAGGCGAAAAGCATTTGGTGAAAGGCGAAAAGTCTCCCACAGAGCCTTAGGCCAGCTCTGAATGGTGCTTGATGGAGCTTTTAGAGGCTATTTTGAGGGTTGATGGCCCCGAATCGCTGCAGGGCTCTAGGCAGTCCCGGTGCCTTGTTGGTTCCTGCGGGTTTACTTGCACCTTGAATCAGGGAGGCGCTCGGGGCGATGGGGTTGCAGATAAAAGGGAGTGTTTTCTTCCTCCCGCAAGAGAAAGAGAAAGAAAACAGCAGCTCTGTGACCTGCGAATGCCCCAGGGCAAGGTCACATCCTGGTGAGTCAGGAGCTACAGCGGGGTGCAGAGCCGAGGTGGTCCTCAGGCAAGGGAAACTGATGCTGGGGTAGATGTTTAGTTTCTGGGGTTGGTCCTTGGTGACGGAGAAGCAGAGCTAGGGGGTCTTTGAGGGCTGGGAACATACAGCAGCTGTCACTGGCCACTGCAAGGCGCCTCTGGTCTCTTTCAGGATGTGACTCGGGCTTTGGGCAGGCAACAGCCCGGCACTTGGACATCATGGGCTTTCGGGTGTTCGCCAGTGTGCTGGACCTGCAGAGTCCCGGTGCTCAGGAGCTGCGCCGGAGCTGCTCGCCGAGGCTGACACTGCTGCAGATGGACCTGACCAAGCCAGATGACATCCAGCGTGTCCTGCAGCACATCCAGGCCCACACTAACAGCACAGGTAGGAGCCTTTAGCACAGAATTCCGTGGGACCTCAGCCTGCAGCCAGCACGGCAGTGCCAAGCCTCCATGTGCCCCCATAGGACACATGCACAAACAGCCTCTGCCAAGCTCTCTGCTTGTCCTGTGGCACACCGCGATTCCCTTGCAGGACCCCCATTAGCCTGGGGAGCAGCTGGGAATCCCAGGGTGAGGGTTCCCCATTCGGGTTACCTCTTCAAGCACCACATCTCCACAGGGCTCTGGGGCCTGGTGAACAACGCTGGCTTCAATGACACCATCGCTGACGCCGAGCTCTCACCACTGGGCAAGTTTCGCGCCTGCATGGAGGTGAACTTCTTTGGCTCCCTAGAGCTCACCAAGGGACTGCTGCCCCTGCTCCGCTCTGCTGGTGGCCGCATTGTCACCGTGAGCAGCCCTGCAGGTAAGCAGCCTCCCTCCAACATGGTACCCATGGCACTTGCAGCCCAGGCACGGCTCAAGCAGCCCCCCATGGTGTAGTGCAGTTCCAACTCCCCAGGCACTCCAATTTTCCCAGCCAACTGGCACCAGGATGAGCTGGCAGCATTGCTGAACCCCACAGCAGGCACTAAGACATGGGGAGACATGGTGGCTGGGGACAGGCAGCATGTGCAACCCAAGCCCAGCTACCATGCACCTCCACTGGGGATGACAGCCCTGGCTAGGGTGGAAAAACTGACTTCCTCTCCCCCACACTTTTTTTGCTCATTAAAGCACATTAATCCTCCATTGGGGATGACAATCCCAAGCTTTAGCTGGATGGGGAGGCAAAATAAATTTCCTCTTCCCTCACCACTTCCCCCCCCCATTAAAACATTAATTTGAAGCTAATTTCAGTTGTTTTCTCAGCAAAACAAACCCTAAACCATTTCCTTGACCAGGAGCCATGAACACAGCCTTATGCAAGCCCTGCCTTTGCCCCCTGTTCCCCTCTGTCCCTGCCAGAGCTCTGGCTCACTCATCCTTTCACTCCTGCCAGGTGACATGCCCTTCCCCTGCCTGGCAGCCTATGGGACCTCGAAGGCAGCCCTCAGCCTGCTCATGGACACCTTCCGCAGTGAGCTCCAGCCCTGGGGCATCAAAGTCAGCCTCATCCTGCCTGGCTACTACAAAACAGGTAAAAGGGTTGGTGCCCACTCCCTGCCTATGCCCACAGGCAAAAGACAGGTATCCCGGGGAGGCAGAAGATGGAGCAGTGGGATGAGCAGTTGGCGGTGCAAGCATGCAGCTTCTGAGCATCTCCAGCCACCTCCCTGGGGACAGTGGCTATCCTGTGGTCATGGGGCTCTGGTGGATTGAAAAGAGGGTCAGGATCAAGTCCTGCCAGCAGATCCCATACCACCAGGCTGGTCAAAGCAGCTCAGTCACATTTATGATAGCAGCATCCCCACTGCAGGCAGGGTCCAAGATCCCTGGTCCAGTCCCAGGCTACCACAAGCCACTAGGGTGCTATTACCATGCTTCCCTCATAGCAGATCTTTGCCAGGGTCTCAGCAGGACCTTCCTGTGAGGCTGGGAGGGGACTAGGGTTGCTGGCACCCATGGCAGGGGTGCTGGAGTGGAGGGCCCACACAGTTCAGAAGGGCTGTGTCCTTGCAGGGACGACGTGTGACCCTGCCTTCTGGAACCTGCAGAAGCAGCAGCTGTTGGCCAGTCTGCCCCAGGAGCTGCTGCAGGCCTACGGCGAGGACTATGTGGAGGAAATCAACCAGCAGTTCATCCAGTTCATGAAGGTGGCGGTGGAGGACCTCAGCGCGGTGGTGAACAGCATCACGGACGGGCTTCTGGCTGCCAACCCCGCCGTGCGCTACTACCCAGGGCAGGGCCTTGGGATCATGTATTTCATACACCGCTACCTGCCCTATTTTGTCCGAGACTTGTTCTTGAAAGGATTCTTCATCAACCCCAAGCTGCCCCGAGCACTGCGTCGAGAGCACCACAATGACGTGAAGAAGGCCTGACCTTGGCCCGCACACAGCCTTCTCCTGGGATTTCCAGGCACACCAGCCCCCAAACATGTGCACAGCCAAAGGCACTGCCCTCCTGTACTGTGGGGGAACAATCAGCACTAGACGTTAAAAACCAAATTTCTTTCCAAAATCAGGTAGCTCTATTTTCTATTGTGCAAGAATCAGCGTTTTCTAGAGACCTTGGTTTTGTATTTTTTCTAACTGTGCATCCTCCGAGAGGCCCATCCCTGCCTGACTCAGCAGCTCTGCACCACAGGCTGGGATGTACCTCCTCAGCTACCCACTACCTTCCTTACTGCTCTCAGAGCTGTTTGTCTCCATCCCCTCTTGGCTGGGTCAGGGCTGGGACCCTGTGGCCGCTGCCTCCCTCCCACTCATTACACACTCCACGTGCTCCCGGCGAGCGCAGGGGCCGAGACCAGGCTGCCAGTGCTGCAGAGCTCTTCATGAGATGAACTACGTGATTGTCACTTTTTAAATAAATCCATTCTTCTTGATATTCCAGCAGGTTCTGACTGTCTCCTTCTGCAGTGCAGCACTGCAATGCTGCTCAGGGAGGCCCAGCCTGCAGGCAGAGCTGAGCTGGGTCACAGCTGGCACCACACCACACACTGTGGCAGAAGCCTTGCATGTGGCAGCAGGTGCCACAGGCACTCCCCAAAAAGGAGTCAGCTAGCCAGGAAGAGTTTGTGCCTGCTCCTTGCTCCTTCCCTGTGGTCCTGCTGGGGCATGGAAGGTGTGACAGTGCCACACATGGACAGCCCCACACACAGGGACAAACCATGCAGCTCCCTAACCTTATGGATCACTCCCATAAGGCTGCACCCCTTAGCCACATGTTATCTCAGCACCTCCACGCACAGACCACGCAGTGTCATGGCTTGGGGTGGAAGGAGTGTCCTGGGCCTCATGCGGTGGTACCACCACCGTGCCTGTGGCAGAAACAAGTGTCCCAACTCATGCAGGAGCTGCACCAAGCTCTACTACCACAGCTACCAGATTCCCTGTGGCTGATGGAGGCTCCACCTGGGGCTGTGGGAGCAAGTGCCCAAGTAAGCAGGAAAGCACAGTGCAGTAGGCAGATATTTATTGGTGTAGAGAGGAGGGGATCACAGGAAAACAAACTGCAGAGGTGACCACAGCACAAGCTGGGACAGAGCCACTCTCCATTGATCCTTCCTCCCAGCAGCATCCAGCACGTTTCCCACCAGCAAGGCTTCTCTGCTGCCATTGCACATCTCCCAGAACTCAAGTGCAAGTAGGAGCTAGGCAGGACAGAGCAGCAAGGAGCAGGGCTGCCACACCATGCCCAGGGCTTGCTTGGCTCCCACCCCAGACCATGGCCAGGCAGGGCCTGGGACCTCTCCGCCCTCACCAGAGTGACTAAGGCTGCTCTGTCCCCTGGCCAGCTGTGCCATACAGCTCCATGGCAGTGCCAACCCACCCTCTGCAGGGGAGGAGCCTGGATGTCTACCCGGGAGGGGTGCAGGGGTCCAGCACAATCTGCAGAACCCGGAGAAGCCCCAGCTCTTGTGTGATTGTGACAGTAAACTGCAAGCTGTAGGTCTCCACAAGAGGAAGGAGCTCAGCCGTCTTATGGAGTGCTGTCCAGGGCAGCAGGGAGACTGATGAGAACTGCTTCTGCAGACACGGCAAGGCTGTACAAGTGCAAACACTGCCAGAGTAGGAGGCCTGTGCTCCACAAGCACTCAGGCTCTGCCCTCACATTCCCACAGGCTCCATTCCAGTCCTGGCCAGGGCTGCTTGGTCTCTCCCAGGTCAGGGTTCACTACACGGGGATGCAGGGATTGCACAGCAGCATGGGCTACGCTACAAACCACATTCTAACTACATCTCACAGGAACAACACTGAGTAGGAGGCGTGCAGAGCACTGACAGAGGGCCCCCCAGCCATGGCAGACCTGACCCATTCCTCTACAGCAGTGGGACCCCCTCAGAGGCAGCTCCCGCAGCTCAAGCTTGCTCTATGAGCATAAGCACACACAGCAATTAGTACAGGAACACTGGGACTACTGCATACACAACAGGAGGTCCTCCTGCTGAACAAGGCTAAGCCTGGACCACTGGTCCCTCTGGACGTCTCACAGTACACACAACTCAAACTTCAGCTTGTGAATAATTTAACTAGCAACTGTACAGTTTCCTCATTTGATCCAGTTCCACAGATGGGACATCCCTGGAGTCTGGGCAAGGGACAACTCAGGGAGTTAGGGGTCCCTCCGGACTCCAGGGCAGGATGGTCGGAAAGGAGCAGAGCATGGTTAGAAGATGGGAATGTAGTTGTCGATCTTGGTCCTGTGCCGCTGGGCGATACACTCTGCGATCCACACAATGTTGCGGCACTCCTGCTCCTTCAGCTTCACGAAGGCGTAGAAGACTCCAAAATGGAATTGGTTGAGGAAGGCCAGCTTGTTCAGCTTTACCTGGGGAAAGCCCAGAGGAGCACATGTCACATGTTCACCTCAGACAGGAGGAGCTGGTCAAGGCAAGTGTGGAGCTTCTTGGAAAGGCCTATGACTTCCCAGCAGGGTGGAAGGCTCAGCACAGGTATTCTGTTCTGCATGTCTCTAGGTCCTTGGGACAGCTCAAACCTACAGTACATGGCTCAGGACAGGCTCTGACATTTGAAGGGGGAAATATTTATACCTCAGGTACCATGAAAGTCCTCCTTTTCCACATAATTACACTCTGATTTTGCTATTGATGGACCAAAATATCCACTAGCAGCCCCAAACATGCCTCCCCACACCATTTTAATCTGTCTGGGTGAAAAAACAGGCCAAGCACTATGCCAGGCCCCCATTCTCATGCAGGAGCAGAGGGCAAGTATGCCTCTCCTTCCCCCAAACCCTGTTCATCCACAGCACTGTTGATAGGGCAGCAGAGAGGCCAGCTGACAGACCGGCTTCCTGCCACCTGGAGCTTTGCAAATGGCACATGTCAAGAAGCACCTTGGAGCTCACTCACCTCATGCTCAAAGAACCGATCTTCAAGGGTTTTGTCTCCAGGGTTGCTGCCAGCCCCTTCAAATAGCAGCTTGTACTCCTGCAGGAAGGCATTACATGAGGATACACCCCGTACCCAAGTTTAGCAGCACTTGGGGGCCCCCTGTGTCAGACAGATACTCCAGCCACCCTGTCAAGTCAAAGGACAGGGAAGCTGAGAGTTCTGCCTCTTCTCCGAAATCTGCAGTTGTCAAAGGCATATCGTTGCTTTGAGCCTACAAGAAAAGGGGCATCAGGTACAGACGCCTCCATGCACAGACTGGAGCGCTTGGGCCAGACCCCTGTGTTCACACACACTGGCTGCTCAAGGGGACACTGAGCTCTCTGACTCCAAACAGGTCCCCAGCCATGTACAAAGTGGCCTGAACACAGACAAATCCAAACATGTCCTCCCAGATCAGCGTCTCCAACTGAACCAGAGCTCAGGGCTGGAAATGGGGCAACACCACTTCTCACTGTAGACACATTTCCACTCCCAAATCAGGAAAGGAGAACCTGTCATTGCTGCCACATCAACACCTCAAGGGTTTGGTGGTACGGGCAGTCTCCACGCCCTGGGACAGGGAACATTGTCTCCCAATCACCACTGGAATGACAGCCATGACTAACAAGCCAACATCTCAGGCAAGTCAAGTGCTGGCCAAGCAGAGCATGGGACTGACAGCATCGCAGAAGACTGGCACCTTTCTCCCCAAGCTGTCAAGGCACAAGTTTCCCCAGATCCCCAAGAAGCTCTGATCCAGAGCGGGTCCTTGTACCATTCGCCACGGCCCCCACCCCAGAGCACTCACAGGGTAGTAGTCAGCAACGTTTTTCACTTGTTCGTAGTCATCTGCCCTGGCCAGCTGAGCCAGGCCCTCAGGGTAGAGCTTGCCACAGTGTGGGAACAGCTTGGCTCGGTCCTCCTTGGACAGTTCAGTACCAAATGAGTTGATGGTGATAATGAAGGCCCTCCGGTCAGCTTCAAACTGTGGGAAAAGAGTGGTTCACCCTAGGATTGCAGCATCTTTACCAGACTGGCTGGCAGATATCAATGCTGCTCTGCACAGAGCCACATCAGAGGGCAGCGTGAGGATGCTGCTGGGATGTGTACAGCTCTCCAGTGCTCAGCCAGAGCAGGCTACATGTGCAGGCTCCCAGTATGCCCAGCAGCTGATACCTGGGGAGCAGCCAGGTGAGGAAATCCCCATCCCAGCCACAAGCCAAATTCTGCCCAAGTCAAGGAGTGTCCCTCACCTACCGCTCCTGAGCCTGTACATCCCACAGCGAGCTTTGGCAAGGAGACAGGCTGTGACCCCAACAGCTCCGGTAGCTCTCCCACTTGTTACCAATGTGAAAGGATGAAGATGTTGCCACAGAGGTAACAAATGTGTCAGTACTTGGGGAAACAAAGTCAGTGTTCCCCAGGTCTCACAGTGAGCAGGCTGAGTGTGAATGGGGATGCTGAGGAGTATCTGGAGAATGCTTAACACTGATTGACAAGGTGGGCCTGAGCAAGGAGTGATGACCATCACTGGAATACCATCCAGTTCCGGGAGTTTCCAGACCTACCTCCAGGATTGGGCACATGGCATCTGCCGTGGTACCTCCCAGTGTCTTGCAGAACTTGTAGAAGGACTCCAGGTAAGCCTGGAAGAGAGAGGGCAGATGAGCATTCTTCTACACAGCTTCTACTTCCTCACAGGGGCCTTCAGCAGAGGACAGGCAGCAAGCAGGGAGGCTCCCAGACACTCTAACACAGCACAAGCACTCTGGCCCCATGTGAACTTGCCCACACAAGGACAGTGCTTCAGAAGCCAGAGACATGAAGGGCTGTGGTTGGGTTTGTTCAAGTGACTGCATGAGCTTACTGTGGGCAAGATCCCCAGGCAGCAAGGTTTAAGCCTATTTTTCTCCTTTGAGTTGTCTAACTCATTTACTGAAGTCTCACGTGGTTTCCTGACCCTGCTCTGTCCTCCACAAACATGCCAAGCCACACAACCATAGCTGCAAGACCTACACTCAGAAAGTAGTACTGCGTAAGCAGAGTCAAGAGATGAGACAGGACATCTGTGAAAGAAACCAGTCATTCTCTCCAATTCTCTTTTCACACTGCAGCCACTTGGTCTCTATCCCAAGTGGAGCACTGCAGAAAACATAAGGCCAGGCACAGCTACACTGCGCCTCCAGGAAATGTAATCCTTCGTAGAGATGTTCCGTAATCCATCTGGAAGATGACTGTGTCTCCCAGGGGGAACCTAAGAAGGCTGAAAGTATCATTCAGCAAAAATGTTCTCAGAAGTGATCATGTGATAAAACACCTCCCTGGGCAGAGAGCTGCAACCAGAATCACTTCAAAGGGATGGAATAAAAGGATGCTGAGACATCACCAATCTCTTTGTCACAATAAGTCTAGGACTGAAGATGGACCAAGAATGTACAAGCTGGACACTCACAGCCTCTGCACTAGGAAAGCACCTGGATTACTGTGTTCTCTAAATATTTGTTACCACATAGTGCAAGAGGACAGTGCTGCGTGAGCATCACACATCAAAGAAAGCCTCTCCAGCACTTGCCACTGTTCAGGTGTAGGAGAACACAGAGCATCAGTCTGCAGAGTTACCACAGGAACAAGGACACGGATAACCGACACTGCTTGAGGCTGACAGGAAAGGGAAGAGATTCAGTCACTACCTCTGCCCTTATCAGAGTGCATGCACAAACCTAAGGCTTTAAAAGCAAATATAGATGAACTCAAATATTTAGCAGTGAATGGAAATCCAGTATCACAGACACCATGGTAACACAGTCTGCAAACAGCTGCACTGAACACCCTCCCCACGACAGCAACTTACAGAAACACTCCAGTGTCCTGAAGCCCTTACCCCAGGAATGAAGGTGTCTTTGCCTTTAATGATCCTTAATGGGTTTTCACTTTCATGAACCCACCCCCTCTGCCTCCTGCTACCCTCACCTGTCCTCAAATCCGGTCTGACAATAGGCCTGCGGCCTGTCCATCCACATTGACTTCTCCAACACTATCTGCAGATACCACCACAGCTCGGATTCCCTCCTCTTTCAGGTGAGGAATCCTAGCCTTTTTTTTGTAGTTTTCCATACAGAAATCATCATACCCAAGCCTCTAAATGTGCCCCCCTTAGCACCTTCTCCTGTTTTGCTGTTCATACTCTGAGTGGAACGAGACAGTATCCAGGACAAACACACTTTATGGATGGACGCAGCAGCACAGTGATACTCATGCAGTTCTTTTCTACTGTCAGGAACACATTACCTTGTAGACAGACACTTACTTAGGTCAATCACTACCCAAGCTTCCATTCAGTAGTATGAAGGAACAAGGAAACCCTCACTGTACAAGAAGAGTTAGGATTCCCGCCTTGCCTCTCCCATACAGCACTCCACATTGATTTGCCTGATTTTATTGTCCAGTCACAAAGCTCCTTAAACTGGGTCCTACAAAAAAGTCACTAGCAAAGGCCAACCATCAGCTGGCTTCACTTCAACGAGAGGGGGAACAAAGGGAGTAAGTACTGAAGATAACAATGCCACTACACTTCCATTTGCAGGACTTGGCTACTGACTGCACTCTGCACTGACCACTTTTAACCTCTTTTCCCTATCTTAACCATATTTCAATTTGAGAACCTTCATTGCCAACAAGAAGCCTTTGTAATAGCTTTCCTCCTATGAATTCTGTTCAAACTTTCTGTCAACACACTCACACATTCCTTAAAAAAACCTCCAGTATGTCTGGGAGATAGCATTTCCCCTTCCCATGCTCATTCCACATGGACACAGGCATCTGTCCCAGGCCTGTTGTATTTTTCAGAGCAGCTCTCTGCAGATTTCAGACCTGATTTTATTTCCCTCATTTGCATTGTATTATACATTTTCCAGTCCCTGGGGAGAGAGGTGGCTTCAAGTAGAGCATGTAAGCAGCAGTCACCTTTTCCACCCCTTCATCCCCGTGATTTGTTACGGACAGAGGCCCTATATTCCCCAGGGGCTGCTCTTTAGCAAGAACCAGTGCCAGCACACACTGAGGCATTACAGGCACTTACATTTCCATTTGCGGGTAGGAAGAGCACACTACAAAGCAGTATTGAGCCTCAAAAAGGATACAGGAAAGGACATGCCAGCTGGGATCCAAGGGGATGTCTCCGACCTCCCTTCCAACCACTTTTCCCTGTGCCCACTCTGCTCCCTGCCTTTCCCCTCCTGCCTCACGTCAAGACCGAGGCCTGTGCCCTGCAAGGCTGTGGTGTTTATGCACACAGGTGTCCCCTCCCCGTTACAGCAAAGACCAGTACATGCCAGAGGCCACAGGCAGCTGGGCATGACTGCCGACACACTGCTCCTTCCCCCTCCCTTTGCCTCCTTCCCTTCACGCTTGACCTGCCCTCTGCCTCTCCAAACAGGCCACAGTTTCCTTGGGAAGAAGAGGTCACACTGACTGCAGGCTGGCCGTGACCAGCCAAAACAAGATTGACAGATACCATCTACATCCCACCCTTGATCCAGAGAGTCGAGATGGAGAGATAGCCACAGCCTGCACATAAACACACACTGACACTGCCAGCTAAAACCAGGCAGGGCCTGCAGAGGAGATGACAGCTCAGGACAAGGAGATCCTTAGCCCCCTCCACATCCCTCTGCCAATACTGTCCCTGGACTGCACCTTTTACACTGCTCTACCAAGAACACCTCACCCCAACCACAGTCATGGAAGGCTTGAGCAGACTGTTGGAAGGTCTTTGGAAAGGGCTCAAGACAGGAAGCTAAGCCAATGGGAATTCTTCAACCAGTTTAAGATCTAGTCACTTTGAATGCTGTTAACTACACCTCTGAACATGTGTGGTGAGGGAGCAGACTTCTCCTGCCTGCCTGGGGCATGAGGAAATTCAAAGACACAACTCTGCAAAATCTCTTGCACAGACTCTTGAGAACCCCCAGAAAATCCTCCTCTCTGCCTAGCTCTGGTGCCCTGACTCAGCAGAGCTGTGTGATCAGATGTTAGGCCTCTCCAGGAGTGCTATACTTACATTCCAGTGGATGCAACCAGTTTTTGGCATGTTTAATCACCACGCCAGCAATAAACAGGGAAGTTAACATCTCCTTCCCTTCTCAGAGACTCTAGCAATAGGACAAGAGGCCACAGGCAGAAACTGATGCACAGGAAGTTCCACCTGATTATGAGGAAGAGCTTTTTTACTGTGCAAGTGACCATGCACTGGAACTGTTTGCTAAGAGAGGGTGTGGAGCCTCCCTCACCAGAGATACTCCAGAACCATCCAGACACAATCCTGTGCCATGTGTTCTGGGATAACCCTGCCTGAACAGGGAGGCTGAACCAGATGACCCACCGTGGTTCTTTCCAACCTAACACATTCTGTGATTCTGTGAATCATTTACCTTATACAGAGTGTTTCGAATTATTTCAATGTTCATTTCATCCAGGTCCTGTTCAGATATGCAGTCTTGGAAGAAAGCAGCTGAAACAGAGCCAGAGACAGAGTTAGCACTGCCCTAACCAGACCCATGCTCAGCACTTTCCAGACTGCTCAACAACACCAGGCAGAAGCACACCCTGTGTCGAGCTTGTCCCTCCTAGGCATGGCCTTTATCTTCAGCAGCCAAATTGTCATGACTCAAAACCTCAGGCTCCACCATATTTCCTTAGGACATAATAAGTTTTGGGGTTCTCATAAGAAAATCTTTCTTCACCCTTTAGTCCTATGGTTTTGTTAACAGTCTATTCCCAGCAGAAATTCTCAGCTCTAGCTCTCAGCATCAGTGATAGAGCAGCCTGTATTTAAAAATAAGCAATCCCCAAACTGTTCCCAGATGCAGGCAGTTGCAGGTGACAAGGCAGCTTTGAACTGCCTGCTACAGCATGGCAAGAGCACATAAGCACCTGGGAGACAGCAGCTAGTGAGCCACAAGGAGCTGATTCTTCTCTCTCCTTCTACAATATCTTAGAGGGATTAAGAAAGCATGGTGATGCCACAGCTCCTATAGTCCATGACACTGGTCATAGTTGGAGTCAAGAGTTGTTTCTTCTGGTCAAGTCTATCAGTCTCATTTTCCACCTCTTCCAAGGGCTTCTATTTCTCTAGCTGGAAGTTAGCAACAGGAGACAAAAATTAGTAGTACTTGGTAGGATGCTCAGCCCTACATACTTTGCCAGAGTGCCTCTGGGAGGGGGTTGAAAAAGTTGTTGTCACCTAAAGAACACAGACTTCAGACCAAATATAGGTGCTGCAAGCTGCAGATATAGATGAGTCTTGTGTATCTACAGGGTACTGCAATGCTGCTGCTGTGTTCTTGCTAGCAAACGAGTGGTACAATAAAACCCATACACAGGACTTCCTGACTTCTTCAACTCTCACTCAGCAACCAACTTTGCTGAATTTGCTACAAAGAGAAATCTGATCTGTCTCAGCTTACACAGTCCAGCTGTGGGTTACAGACACCACAGTCGTGCTGAGAACTGACCAGTGCTCTGCTCTGTGCAACAAACCAGCTGTGATGCAGGCTCACACCTCTGGCCTGCACTGCTTTTATAGCATGAGCTGCCTGGAGGGACAGGAGCCACGCTGTCAGTCTGGAGGGTCCTGAACAGAGGTTAACCCCCACAGAAGTTTTTTTGTGGCACCAGAGCCCAGTGCCACGTGGCCGGGGGAACACTACTTCTGATGGTTGGCAAAAATGCAAACAGAGTGTGCCAGGACTGGCTTTTACTGCAGGATGTGCTGGCCAGCCTGGATAGCTAAGCAGTGGCTACTTCAGAGTAGCTGAGGAATGAGTACACAGCTATTTCAGTTCTTGGCCCTCCAATATCCCAAATTAGGCTTACAGCAAGTCTTATTTTGCCCTGTTAACCTATGAAAGCCATTTGGGGTTAGGCATTCCGACCAAGCCACGTAGCTACTCAAGTCCTTTTAGGAGATAGAGCTGCTGTTTCTTTGCGTGTGGTCACTGGAAACAGTGCAAGTTAAACAACTGGAGCCTGCACGCCTGCTTGTTTAGGCAACACAGCTACTCCCCATGTTCCCCTCCTGAAGAAATGCCACACTGATTGGTACACAGCCCCAAGGGCATAGCCAGGGCAAAGGTCTGGAGAAACCAGCCCAGTCACGGCTGAAGTAGGCAAAACCAACTCATGTACAAGTAGAGAAATGCAAGAGGCAAAGACCCTCAACTGCCAGCCATGTTCTCCAGAACCACCTCACCACTCACACAGGGCATTCTCATTCCATACTCTGCTGGAAGCTTTAAGGTCTCTAAGAGATAATATCTCTGAAATACTCTGTTCTATCTTCTTGCCAAAATGGGAAGGTTCCCACTTACTTGTGAGGAGGATTTTCTTCCCACACATCATCCCTACAGTGGGCTCAACTCAGCTGCATGCAGAGCCTTAGTTCTCCTGCTGTGTTGTTGCCCTGCCTTGCAGCCCAGATCTCTTGAGACACGTTCTCCCTTCTTTGCTGGCCACAAGTCATTTTTCCATGACAACTACTTCATTTGCCCCATTATTACACAGAACATTTGCAAAAGCACTTTCAGTTCCAAACCCAACTATTTCTATCAAAGTTGGTATGATGACTTAGAGTGTTTTGTTCTTTCTAGCAACCCCAAAAGAATGACTAATCACTGACTCAGGCATATCTCATTACATTTTTGCCCACAGATGCTAAACTAGCAAGTCACCTGTGACTACCTCCCCTACCACTGAAAAAAGACTTCCATATTTTCTCCAGAACCACTTCCTACACCCTTTATCTTTAAAGAAGATATCTGTCTGACTAGCTGTTCAAAAGACACTTGGTTTTAGCATTATGTGCCTCCTGCATAAGGCTGTAGCCCTGAGACAATATATTTCAGTCCAGGATGCTACCATACAATGAGTTTTAAAAGGCTTTTGGAGATTTCTTTGTTTTGCTGTAGTTGTTTGGGTTTGTTTTTTGTTTACATAAAGGGCTTTCATTTAACTAGTGCTAATTTTAGTAGTCTCAGAACAAGACTGGGCATGTGCAGATCTCTATAATTACCTATAAAAATTGCATACAAGAAATTACCCGATGGCCCAACTAAAAGTGCTGGAAATCAAGTGATTCATTTCAGCAGAAGACCCAATAGTGCTTCACTAAGGAGAATCAGGACCTGGCTCACACAAACCAACCTTTCCAGCAGTCTGCCCTACCACTGTGCTGGCCTGGACATCAATTGACGGGTACAGAGAGCTAGCGGGCCTCCAGAAGAAAAGATGGCACAGGACAGGCATAAACCTGAACTCAAGCCCAGTCACCGCAGGCAGTACAGCCACAGCTGTACATTACCCACAACTTTGTCTTCCTGGAGCACAACTTAGGTTTAGTTGGAGCTAGTTAGACTGGGGGAGAAAGGGACATCTGTTCCACCACACAGAGCTGAGAGGTATTTTGAACGGCTCCACTCACCCAGGGGAGTGTCCACCAGGATTGCATTGTAGAGCTCCGCAGGCGTCTGAGCAATGTTCACAGCTTCCATCTGCTCAAAACTTCCCAGAGGATGGCACTTGGGCACCAGTTCAGAGATGGAACGCTGGTGTAGAGTCCCAGTGATCAGCAGAATGACATTGTCTATCATGTAGCTGTACCTGGAGGAATGAAAGAGGAAGACTGAAACAATGCATGTAATACAATACAAAACTCAGCAACGGGAACACATCGACTCCTTGTGAACATCTCCAGAAAGATGCAGAATGCCCTCAAAGGCACCTCTTTAGTGTCTGCTTATTGTGCTGGCCTAGGAAGAGGCAGTCAGGCATAATCCCAGGCTGTGATTTATGCCACAGCTGAACTACACCATCTGGGCATCTACCACATACCAAAGAGGATTAGATTGTAACTGACTTCTGGAGGTCTCTGACCCCATACCCTGTTCTGAGCATGGCCAGCTCTAGCTGCTCAGGCAAAAAGACATTCTGAAGGTTCGTATGAACTTTGCATTATTTGCAAGGATGTGTATCTCACAACCTCCCTGGGGCTCTGCTTCAGCATCTGACCACACTTGCAACGAAAAGGCTTTTCCTAATGGTCCCCTATGGTCATTTGTCAATTGTCTCTCATCCTAACCCCACACACCTCCAAGAGGAGCCTGGTTCCAGCTTCAGTGCCAGCAACACTGTTCCATCTTGCCGAGTGAAAGGAGGAAGGGTCACATTTCTGCAGCCTCACTCCATTCCAAAAACAACAGGACTGGCAGCTTTAGCACAACCTTCACTCACACCCTCACAAAACTACACACAAGGTTTTTCACACCTCTACACCAAAAGCTACAAACTTCTTTGCATTAGCCCAAGGTATGACATCCCAAACCAAGTTCTCCACTTATGTTGTTCAGGATTAGCAGATTCAGTCTTTGGCACTGCAGCAATGGGACATTCAATCTGGAATCACAGCACCTGGCACAAGTTCCACCAACACAAGTCCTCTGTGGCCCATCTCTCCAGTATGTCCATGCTTCTCCTGCACTGAGGAGCTCAGAGCTGGGCACAACACACCAAGTGAGGCTTCCACTAGTGCTGAGCAGAGGAGAAAGAACGCCTCCCAGTACTCCCAGTCCAGCCACAGAAGAGAGACATAGCTGGCCTGAAGACTGGGTGCACAGGAAAGGCTGGTAGCCTTCTCCAAGTAGAAGGTCCAAGCAAGCGATCAAGGCATTACATAAAGTGTCCCCAGCAAGAACAGCAGTGATGTTCTAGGTATCTTCACCACCAGATAAGCCATAAGCCAACCAAGCTGAGAACCTGAAAAACACCAAGTGAGATGAGGGGGTTTTTTCAGTCAGCAGAAGTTGCCTTTGCACATGTCCCTCAACAGCACAGGGAAGAGGCACAGATGCTGAAAAGTATGTATGTGGCATTTTACACTCCCTTGATCTCACGGCTAGAACTCTAAGTAGTAAGATGATGGAAAAGACCTGAAGAAGCACCTTAGCAGGAGCTGCTCCAAAACAAATGAGATCAGGACTGAACTAGAACGGCAGAAGGAGCTGTGCACATCTGGAGCTGAAGCTCTGCTGAGGGTCAGCCTTCCCACAGGTACTTGAGTCCTGAAGAAAGGGAAATTAAGGCCAGCACCCTGGGACTGGGGTGAGGACAGGGATGGCAAGGCTCTGTTGATGTTTGCCAGACACACAGTGGGATGCTGCTGGTCTTTGTATTTCCAAACTAACAGAGAACAGTGCAGACCTGCTTCCCTTTAACCACATCAAAGGCAGATAAGCAGAGCCAGTTAAAGGCAGATTTTGCTAGTTTTTATTAGAAGGGCTTATTGCCTCTCAAATATGCTCAAAGGGCATGTCCATGAACAAATCAAATCCACACCTTAGTTCCTTAAACAGGTACTGCTTTTTTCTCTTCACACTGCAAGGCTGAGTAATGCACATCCTGGCCCTATGATTTTTGCAGAGCACCCTTCTGTGTTTGCAGCCTACCTTTCCTGGCTCAATCTAGAACCAGGGCAATCAGCACAAGCTTCACATACTAGGAACCTTCCTTTTGCCCTTTAATCTGCAAGGCCATTATTTTCCCTCCTGTTTGTGCAGCTCTCTCCATGGAGATGATTGCAATCTCCAGGACAGCAAGAAGGGCCTGTTTATGAGAACTGAGGTAAGTCCCTTGCAGTAAGCAGCTGGTTCCTGGTAAATAAAAGCATCTGCACCCTAACACAGATGCTCCTCCATGAGGTGCACCAGAACACGGATACAGAAGATCCTTTCCCAGCTCCACCATCTGCCCTCAACATGCAAATTTCCTTAGTGCAATGCAGTAGCTGTAATGAAAGACCACAGGCAGCACTTCTCTCACCAAAGAAAAGCAACAATATAGGATGAGACCAAATTTGTTACTTTAACTCTGCCTACAGTGAAGGAATAGGTATAGAAACATGGTCATGTATGCCAGAATACCTCCTTCCTATCCCCAGTTTACTACAGATACCACCCTCCACAAGATACCTGCAAGGAGCCTGGCCAAAGTCAACTGTAAAAAAAAGGAACCGAGGAAAAATGTCTGGAGCCCTTCTGCTCTCAGGTCTTCAGAGCAGCTTACTGGAGTTCCACCAAGCTCATTCATGCCTTCCCAGTCCAGCTCAGCACAAAAGCCACAGCCAGATTTCAGGAGAGCTGCCAAAATCTGACCTTCTTCACACATGGAGGCTCCTCCTTTTGGACTGATGGTCCCAGGAAAGAAAACCCAGTAGGCTTCCAGTGCCAGAGAGCAAAGCATGGCCCTCCTTGTTTAATTTATACCGCTTAACTTGATTGTTTCCTCATCCTTCAGGGAGGTCTGCAAAATGCATGGTCTATAGCCCAAATGCCAAGGCCTCTAAGGAGGCACCAACTGTTTTAAAGATTACTTCACCCACTTAAATCTCGCTGTCAAAGGATTCATTCCTGCAGGAAGAGTTAACATGCATGAGAAGAGGGGGGAATTCTCATTCAAATTTCCATCATGACAGCATTTCAAACCTTCACAATAACAAGGGAGATACAGCAGGACAAAGGTCTTCTTGTGCCTGTCAAGGCCAGGCAGACACCAGCATCAATACTTAATCCTTCATGATAGTTCCATTTACTCCAAGCAAGCCCAGACCACCCTTATTCACATTCAGTCCCTACTTCATCCCAGTAAAACCAGTCACAGCTTAGTCACTCATGAATACAAGGCAAGTCTTCTAGTGCCAAGGCAGCTGGAAAAGCCTCTTCTCATCTGCGGAAGGGGCAACAGTCACTTTGCTGTGCCAGATTTCAACAAGAACCCATCTGCCTCCATCAGCACAGCTGTCCCAAGACTACAGCAGAAGTCCTGGCTATGCTGACATTTTCTCCCAGACCTAAAGAATCAGAATAAGTACAGCAGCAGCAGTGTTTCTAAGAACCTCCAACTACTTGTGTAATAGAGCAACTTTCGTTGTCATCCTCCTCATCTCCTATAAGGTTCTGACCAGCTTCCAATGTTTCAGCTTTCATGGTTAATGCCTGCTCACACCCCTCCAAGAGCATTTTAACCTTCACTAGCTCTCAGCACAGCTCATAAGAGGACCAGATTCTGGGACACAGGAGAAAATAGAAGGAGTTTGCCACTTGCAACACGATGAAGTCTCACTTCAGTCCACTTGCATGGCCTCTTCATAGCAGCACTCTTGCATGCAAACATGTTTTACACTCCTGCTTTGAGCTGCTTTCTGCTCACCCTGGGACATGGGGACACAACCAGCCAGAGTTTGACATACACAGTTACACCAGGCCTCACTCTTCCTGTCACCCACTGAACAGAGGTGTGGTATATTCCAGAAATTCACATTCACAGAAATACAATTTTAGTCAATACTGAGAAGCGTCAGTAACATCTCACAGGAGAGTATAATTTTTTATTAAAGGACATAGAAGAGACAGCAAACATTGAAATATCCTCCGTATCATTCACAGCAGGAAAGAGATGATGATTTATAGCTTCCTGAAATCTGAGACAACTGGAGCCACTATCTTTGCTCCTCCAGAGACTCTCACTGCAGAACAATATGCATTGGGTGACACTCAGACAACAAGAACAAAGTCGGGCTAGGATATACTTAGAGAAGCCAAAAAAGGGGGGCTGGTGGGGGAAACCTTCCTTCAAGCAGCAGCAAGCCAGAGTTCATTCTCATTGCTGGTTTTGAGAGATACGGTGTCAGGCAGACAGAGCACAGACCCCTCACATAGAAGAAGGGAGAGCCAGCCCCCAGAAGCTAAATCCTGACATAGTCACCCATGGCTACCTACGGAGCAGAATCAAGCAGTACAGCATACATGCAAAAGCCATGCACAGATACTTTGACAATGTATGTTTCCTCCTTTTGGTATGACTTAACCACAGCCACAGATAAATGAGATATGCAAGAAAGACTGCAGTGGCCCACTGAATATTTGGAAAGGCTGTTTTAGCAGGGGAACACATGAAATGCATGAACACTCAGCACATGGGGCATTTACAACTTGGCCTCAAGGCACTCAGGCACAGGCCTGTAAGGCAGTGACCCCAAAACAGTTACAGCTTCTCCCTCCCCCACTTACTAATCTAATCTAATCATAAAGAGTCATTGTCCTACAGCAGATAGGTTGTTTTTTTATTGCTTTCTGTTCCAGGATACTAAAGAAACCGTTAACAATACTGCAAGTGGTCACAAAGCATGACTAATGACGGAACACTGCATGACCTGAGATTCTCAGGGATCCTCCAAAAGTAGAGCCAAAACTGCAGCTTAACAGCTGCTCTGCAAGGGATCATGAGGACAGCCCTCCATGTCACAGCCAACAAAGAGCACTGGGCCAAGGCAGAGGTGCATAGCTGGGGTTTTGTCAGGATGGGTTAAGGTATTGCCTTGCTCAGACAACTTTAATGCTTTCCAAAACCAGCATCAGGCGTTAACTCAGACTACTGTGAGCAAGGCCAAAGTCCCTATGTGACTGCACTGGGCAGTTACTCAGATTACTATAGAAGCATGTATTTATTTTGGGATGAAAAAGGGAAATTTCCAGTGGGATCAGAGCAGTGCTCTGAACTCGGCATGAATTCTAGAGACAGCTTTAAAAGATAATGAAGTTGTTTTGACTATAGTCACTTTAGCATCTAGTGCTTCCCTCTTGCAGCTCACCCAGTTCACATATTCAGGGTTTTAGAAGTAACTTAGGGAAAAAGTTTCAGGCTGGTTATACCACCGCTTCCTTGGGTTTGTGCATAAATACACAGATCCATCTATATCCCACTGGATACTGTGCTGGTACACAGGGCCACTTGTCACACCTCTCTCAAGCTCCAAATGTTAAGCAGCCACAGGGGAAAGCAACACACTGACTTCAAAGCCCAAAAGAGCAGTGGCTGACACTAAGAATAGTGCCAACAGCTGAGATGTTTGTATCTGTGGGGTCGGCTTAAGATCATTAGTAAATAACTACACAGCTGTCCTGATCTGGAAAGGAGAGGAATGTTGCACATCAGGAAGATCTCAGTGCCTCACTGAGACTTGTTTGAGTAATAGACAATGGATATTAACAGAGTCAAATCCTTTAATCAGTTTTTTATGTCATATTAGAACATGTCAGAGCAGCAGCAGTTCTACCTCTCATCTGCAGCTGAAGCTCAGACAGTCCACGGAATAGCAAGACCAGATGCAGCATCTGATGGTCTCTGCTCAAAGTGTCCTTGCTGGTCTCCTCCTATCTTTGCACACTGTCTTTCCTAGAGTGACACCAATACAAACCACACCTAAGTGCTACGTTCGTGAACCTGCCAAAGAGAAAGCTGAGAATTTCATGGTTGCCACCACAAACCAAGGGCACTCAGCCAGTAAGTGGGTGCTCTGCTAAACTTAGATCAACGAGACCATTTGAGAGCAAAGAGTTATAACTTCACAGTACTACAGAGGCTGTGGCAGCTTTTCAAAACCAAGTATCCAGGAATGTTCTCAGCATTAATCTATATTTAGCTGTATCTCCACATGATTTTTACCATCCTCTAGTCTAGGTCTCTTGGGATACTGACCTCAGTTTTCCATTGGTATCATCTGTTAACTCACAAGCAGAGATACAGTGTTAGCTGAATTAAAAACTAACAAGAAAAAAGCTACAAGAAGTACTTCAAATTTTAAGGCTTTAAGAATCTGACTCCATGTTCCTGATCTGTAAAAACCCCTTGAAACACCAAGGAATATTATGAACACCTTGCAGCCTGGTGCAAGAATCTCTAGTTGCCTAAACTTGATGCCTCAAAGCTTGAGAAAAATGAGGCTGATATGCAAAGCTGAGTCCTGGCACTCTGTGCCATGCTGAGCAGACTTGAGCACTAATTACATTTTAAATATTGACCAAAAACATGTAGTCACACTGCTTTCACAGAGACCAGCTGCAAAAGACAAATTTGCATTAAACTCTTTCTTACCTTACATGTAAAGCACAAATCCCAAAACATTTCAAGGATATAAAATAAGAGGACAGGCTGCACTGTTCACATTTTCCCCTAAACTGTCTCTAGTAGCTAAGAAACCTGAATGAGTTTAGAGGCCTAAAAGCCTTTACCTACTTTGCAGTGAATGTGTGGTCTGGACCCAGCCAATGCGCAGAACACTTCTGTGCATACAGACCTGCTGCCAGCAGAACACAAGAAAATTCATCATCCCACCTGACACGAAGTAAAACATATGAGGCAGCCAAAGATTTAGCTCAGCCTCTAAATATTGTAGTACTTAGGCAAAGCTCTACACAAGAATTTGCTAGACTTCAAACTAGCTTACAGAATCGACCAGGAGAGGGGACTAGGACCCAAGATGCCCCCAGAAAGCCTTCAAGAGCAGTGCCCTTGGCCTCCAGGCCTTCTCTAAGCTGAACTTGCCTAGAGCATTGGATGAGGCAAATCAGTGGAAAGGTAAAAGGAAAACAAAGGCTGCTAAGGTTGAGCACCAGAAGACCTTGGGAATGGTTTCAATCAAGGAGTGAAGCATGTTACATGGGAACAGAAACACTTAGTGAATGTTCATCCAGCTGAAGGCAATGCACACAGGTTTTCCTCTGGAAAAGCTGCAGTCACACAACTGATTTGAGGAGCATCGACAACCTCCTAATACACACACTCTCTTCCCTTCTTGTTTTATGCCTCTAACAGGCATTCTGTTCAGCCTGTCAAGAGAAAGACTGCAAGAAGGAGCATGGGAGAAGTACAAAGACTTCCTGCAAACTACAGAATCACCAGAGGAATTCAGCTTTAAACAAAGCCCAAGAAGATAGAGAAGCCCACACACTGCCCATGAATGACACTGCATGAGCTTGGATGGGGATGTTATCCAGGAACAATGAATTCTCACCTAATCACACATACTAGACCCCCTTCATACATACTAGACCCCCTTCTCAGGGCTGTAGAGTTTCACCAAAGATTGCATTATCTGAGTGACACACAGGCTGAGATCTGGAGCTTATTACTTCCTTTTTGCTGCATCTTTACTGCCACCAGTAACATTTCGTTAGCTGTTCTGATCATTACCACAGCTTGCTGTTTGCCAGGCACCATGTTAACACCTTCCAAGTAAAGAACAGTGCTGGTCAGTAGAACAGTTATGTTCCCTTCAAATCCACTGGCCAAACGAAGTGTTTTTTAGGCACCAGAGGTCTGCGGAAAAAATGCATCCCCTCAACATAATATACAGTGAAACATACCTTTCAAAGATTGCCTTTCTAATGAGGGCACCCGCAGTCACACCGTAACTCCCACAGTCACCACCATGCAACCCAGTCCATCATCACAGACATTGGTTCTGGAAAACCAGTATGAGATCAGCATCCTTTGGAGATGCAGCTCAGATGCCACCATCCAGAGGACACAAGGCTCTGATCATTTCCAGACCATTAGCTACAAGCCCTCTTGTTTTGAATATTTTGTAATCCCTCCAAGAACCTGGCTTATCAGTTCAACTTTGCACTCCCTGCAAACAGGGAAGCTGTTTGTCAAAAACCTGTGCTGCTTTGCCAAAACAATCTCTGTCAGAAAAGGCTCTTAAACCTTTTATTGCAGGATCCCAAGCAACTATGGTAATTTTTGCTTCCTAACCCCACTGCCACCAAGGAACCTGACGGAAATAGTAGAGTGTAATTTTAACCACAGCAGCATTAGGAAAGACCCTTCAGATTGTTGCACCTGCCCCAATGAACTGCACCTAATGGTAAAGCATTTGGAGGGCTTTTTTCCTTCTGCAGGAAAGGATTTCAAAAGGATGCAGTCATATTTTGTAACCTCCACAGTTATGTCAGGATGCACACTCCAGTACATTTAGAATGAAGACAGGCAACTTCCTACTCCAGAGAGGAGGATTACTGCTCTTCAGCTCAAGTAGCAATTGAAACAGTTTGGCTCCAGAAAAACCACTGCTGCAAAATTAAAATTGAACTCAAAGCTGTGCAGCAGAAACTAGATCTATCCAGTGCATGGGAGAGGCAGAGAAGGACTGGGTCAGGGAGAAGGTAACAGAGGGAAGTGTCAGCTAAGAAAAGGCATGTGCAAGGGGAAAAGGTACATGCAGCCTCATCAAAAACACATCTTGTGACCACAAAAACATACTGAAAGCCAAGTTCCCAGCTGCATCCTCAGGGCAAAAAAAGAACCTGGTTCCCAGCCCTTGCTGGCTGGCAAGATAAAGATAAAAGATGACCTAGTCTGTCCTCTGATGACAGGCTTGATCAGATTTGGAAGATTTGTTTAGACCCAGCTTGCCCCCAGCCCTCACTCCCACAGCACACTCAGTGCCCACAGTTACCAGCAGCTCCCCCCTGAAGACAAGATCAAATCCTTCTCTGCCCATCAGTTTGCTGTGAGGGCTCAAGGAGCCCAAGAGTTGGCAGAGCCCTGACACCAGGTTGCTGCAAAGCCAGACTTTCCAGAGTGGAGAAGAGATTGTGCTGAAGCAAGGGGGAGGGAAAAGAAAACAACAAACCCCAAATAAAAAACCACAGCACAACAAGAAACAAACAAACCAACACCAAAAACCCACTAAACCCTTCTCCCTGCCACTGGAAAAATACTAGAGTTGACAATCTGATCAGGCTATAGCAGGCTAGAGTCAGGATTCTTTATCATAATGTTCCTCCTATCTAAGCCATATACAGGAACACTGGAAGGAAGGAGAGACAGGCCATGGCACCGTGTCAGCCGAACACAAAGAACAAAGCCTGTACAGAAAGGCAGGGCAGCACATCACTGAGAAGAACCTAAAACCCACTTCCATCCCACAAGTCAATATGTGCTTGTTGAATTCAGGAAGTGGCTTTTGCCGTTTCAAGAACACTTAATACCTGTTTGTTGCTGCCCTACAGAACATCACTGCATTCCCTCAGCCAAACAGTCCATTGTTTGTGTTGGAGCAGAGATGTTAACAGACAATTTGCGCCTATCACTCAGAACCTACTATGGTTGGCTGAAAGACATGGGGAAGCACCAGCAGACTTCCAGCAAGGAGCTGTGTGGCAAGATGCAGAGCTAGCAGGTGTGTTATGCAGACTGCAGTAGGCTCAGTGAGTCGAGCTTTCAGCTTGCAGTGGCAGAGGCTGCCAGCTACAGCCACCACTTGAAAAAACAAATTGAGGAAGTTGGCTGATTTCCCTTATTTTGGTACTAAGAACGCAACACTTGCCACAGAAGAGTTCCTGGAGAGAACCAGAGCCAGGAAAGAGTCAGTGTGGTGCCAGGAGAGGAGCACAACAGGACAAAAAAAAAAAAAAAAAAAAAAAAAAAAAAAGTCAGCGTCAGCAAGTGACTTGGGCAACAAAGACCTTGCTTTGGGGTTGCTGCCTAGCTGCGTTCGGGGGTCAGTTTTGTTCACATGCTTTTAAACACTGTCCTCTCCCCTACACTCGGTTAACTCCTGCCCACCTCCCCAGGTGCCCATCCTCCCCCGCGCTCGCTGTGCACCTGGGGACAGGCAGCACGGGGCTGGAGTGCCACCTTCCGGCAAGCCACCGGCAGCACGGCCTCCCCTCCCGGGAGCCGGGCATGGAACACGCACCCTCCTGGAGCCCAGGGATGGAACACACACCCTTTGCTCCAGAACCCTTGCATTGCCCCTATGGCGGCTTCTCCTTTCCCTGGCCTCATCTATTGCAAGAGCTGCTTCAAAGAGCCAAGTGAAACAACATGGTATAATTCCACACGGGACAAACAGCATGGCTCCTGGTAGGCTGGTGCTGGAGCCACAGGAGACAACGTCTAAAGCGGCTCCCATGATCAGACCGTTCTCCAGATCTCTGCAATGTGTCCTGAGTCAGATCTGAGCATCCACATAAAACAAGCACAACAGTCACCTGATGATGAACTCAAAACCACCCCAAAGACCCAGCATGACATTCAGGAAGGAGAAAGCCTGACTGTTTTTTAAATGCTTGATCCACCTCCTGGCATCAGTCATGCACACTCTGGCCACTCTTAATGAGTGTTAACAGGCCTCAAGGTGCCCATCTTATGTGAGGTTATCCAGGAGTCCTAAGAAGGCCAAAAAGGTAAGTACATACAAAGACGTCCAGCAGCAGTGAGTTTCAAAGCCGAACTGGACATGATACAAAACATTTCCTTCCATTTTGAGCTAGACACACCTCCTACAATCCCACTCAATGTTAAAAATCTCTGTTTACAACTCAAAAGAGGTCTCAGTGAACTCAAGCTTTCCTCCTGCAGAAGCCAGCCCTGCTCAAACTTTCCACATCTTCCTACTATTTTTTATTTCACTTCAGCCTGTACACTAATAGCACACAGATACATCCAGTTGAGTACAATTTCTTCTTCTGACCACCTGGTGCCTGAATTGCCCTGAGCTGTCTACCAGGAGCAGTCTTTACCATTTCCTGCTCAAGTTTCATTAACTACCCTAAAAGAATGGAATGGGAAACAGTAGTGCTCAAAAGGCAAAGATAAATCATCCCCCCATCTGCGCACGCATCCAGAGTGAAAAATCAAGTGGCACAGGCTCGTACCAGTGTCCACCAGGCAGGCAGGATGACACAGTACCTCTGTGTGCACAGGCACAACATTCTCAGCACTGCCAACATCCTTTGGCTGAACATTTCTATGGAACTGCCTCCATACAAGCCTGAGCCAGATGAAAGCCAGTGGCATAAGGATGTGCTACCAGCTCCAAAGAGAGCTGGTCTCCACTCCAACTATTTTGGACACGCATGGGAAGCTTCACACTGTCAGCAGACAAAATCTCTGAAATTTCTGTCCCCTGCCCCAAATCAAGACCTACTACAACTCAAGGGACAGTGTCAGGGAACACAGTCTGAAAAGCAGCCCAAAAAGTCACATCTAGTCTACCCTCTTTTCTACTAGCCCTGTCACCAAATATTAGATTTATCAAGAGAAGATACTAAGACCCACTGGGCAAAAGCAGCACCCTCTCCAAACTCCTTGTGGTTCACTGTATCTTGTTTTAACCTGTCTGTAGCGTCACTACAAGTTATTAGAGATTGCAATAGCCTGATAATGACTCCCACCTTGGACCAGTCAAAGCTGGTAACACCTTCTCTATTTCAACAATACCCCACTGGTGTGATGAGTACAGACCCAGAGGAGACCCCTCCATCAGCGGTGTGGCAGAACCACGACAAAACCCAACTGAACACTTTGACTCCAAGCACAAAAGGCTCTACAAGGGAGTGCAGACATTCCATATGGGAAAATAGCTTTTTCCTGCTTCAGCTTTTGCCTTCCTCAAGGCAGCACTGCAGACAGTGGCATTAAAGCAAATCTTGTGGGCAAAAAGGAAAAGAAGAGATAAGAGAGTGAAGACAACTTGAGGAAGGAACATTCTGCACTGAACAGAACCAGTATATTTGAAATTATGCAGTAGCAAGAGATAGAGATATCTGCACAGAATCATGTTTTGCTGTAGAGAACTCATCAAAATCAGAATGACAGAAGCAGAACAAGATCAAAGTGAAATCTTTGAGTGCGGAACACTAGTTTTAAAAAGTCATTCCAACAGCTGGTAGGAACCAGCCTTCCTGATTACATAAGATGTTTAAGGTCTTCTGCACAACTTGAGTTGGATGGAGACACTGGATAAAGGTCAACAGGACTGAAGTAAAAAAGGGAATTGGATTTCCATGGCCATCCATAGCCTTCCTACGATGTCGGTTAGTGTGTAACTAAGGTAGGCATGGTCTGAGAACTTTCAGTTCATGTTTTCCACACACTGGTTTTCAAAGTGAGACTTAGGCAACAGCAAAGTTTTAAAGTCTGCAAGATATTGATGTATTGCCCAAACATTGTATTTAAACAGATATGACAGAAGCATTAGAGATTATTAAGATAATTCCATAGAGACATTTTCATAAACCTGTAACACAGCAAAGGAAAAGCAACAGGGGAGCACCACCCAATATTGCCAAGTTCAAACAGCAGGGATGTCTTTACAGCAAATTCAAGATATGCAAAGAGGTGTTTTGAGAGTTAAATTTCAGAGAATAGAAGTGATTGCTCCATACAACTGAGATGATGAACTAGAATTGTTTCCTCCATTGCAAACACTGCTGCAAAATGGGAGCTTAGTAATGTACTTGAGCTCTGTACTTGAGTCCAAATATGAAAACTCCAGAAATTTTATTGACAAGCTTGTTAGTAAAACCTATTTCTTAGAAAACAGGAAAGGCTTAGGAGACAGCTTTAGCATAGTGACCCAGAAAATAATAGATATGAGCCACTGGGTTAGAAAGTGAGATAGTGGTAGTGCCCAGACACAGAAAGGAATAAACACAAAGGCATGTGGCAGAGACATGGGTGTTTACTCAATATTTGCAAATGCAGGAGATGCCAGAGATAGATGAAAACTTAAAATTTTTCCATCAGCCACAAAGGTCTTTCTACATCAGCCCGCATCACTCAAAAACTTGTAGCTGGTAAGCAGGATAACACACACACAGCTGCCAAATACGCAAGATTAAACATCATTTGCAAGAGTGCTTGCAATGAGCCCAGGCTCACTGTACCATAGGTGATACATTAACTATCCCACTCGAGAATAGAGTATGATCTGCTTCTCAGAAATGCAAGTTAAAGTCACATTTTATGGAGCCAGAAACTCACTTTTGCCCATGAGACATCTCCTTGGTGGTTAGAGACCATTGGCTGTGCAGTTTGCAAGCCAAACGAGAGCTGACAGGAATATACACTAAGGAATGGAAAAAAGTCAGTTTTACTTCCATGGCAGAGAGATAAGCAAGCTAGGACAACTGGTATCCCTCTGCCACTAGCAATTCCATTTTATTACCAAACAAAACAAGAGCAGTACACTGGGAAGCAGAGGGTTGTGCAAAACCTCTGGGAGAAGATACCTCGAGCTTTTCACATCAGCTGAACCTGCTGTGGATGCCCCATGTGTTTCCATGAACTGACTGAGGCTGCTGCAGCCCTGTGTTTCCCTGCTGTGCATTCCAGGCCCTGCTTTCCCCCAGTGCTAGCATTTGCTGGATCCCACTGAGCTGTCCAAGAAAAATAAACCAGTCAAAGATTAATCCCAAAAGGAAAAAGTTGTTCAATTTTTGGCCAGCTCAACTCCCTGAACCAGTCTGCAATGGGGCCAGAGGAAGGCCTACAGCCCCTGGGGTGGGACAGGAGAATTACATCAGCCCTGACGAAGGCTGATCAACCTCAGTGGCTCAGAACTAGCAGGCAACTGCTGTAATGCAATGCATGGCATACCTATGTTTTGCAGCAGGACCACAGTTTTAAAAAAACAGGAACATTTAACACAAGGGACAAAGATAAATGGCACCTCTAAGAGACTGAATCAATACCACAATGGAAGGCAGCCAAGCAGCTGTACCAATGGAGCACGTGCACCCTGGGAGCAGAAGCCCTTAACAACACAGCAATACAGTGCTGCTGGTTTAAGACCTCCAGATACAACCAAAACAGTTTCATTCAAGAAGGTGCATAAACACAGCAGGCACAGGGCTGAGAGTGGAAAGCTGGCCTGAGAGCTCTCAAGTCTGGAAGAACACCAGCATTTCAAATGCTGTTCATGACCAGCTGGTACTCACGTGATAAAATCCAGAAAACTTGCCAAGGGCTCATACGCGTGGTTCCTCATGTGACGGAACTCCACCACCATCTTCTCCTTCAGCTTGTCATCAATGACGGACACAGTGAGTGGGGAGGCTTCATTGGCCAGGAAGTTCCCATAGTCTGTGCTCTGGAGGTGCAGTTTCAAGTCTGAAAAGGAAAGAATAATTCCACTCTAGAAGGTTTTGGGCTAAGTTTGGGGTTTTTTTTCAGCATAGCCAAGAAAGCTATTGCTCAGCACTTCTCTAGGCATTCTCTTCTCTGAAAGATAACCCAGACAAAACCCATGTTTTAAGTCATACACTCATCTTTGTGGTCAGTTTTATCATGGACAGCCCAAATGCTGGGAAAGATCAGTGTTTCACCATATCAGCCTTGCCTCATCTTAAAGACAAATCTGTGACACCATCTGTGCAACTGAGCACACACCAGTGCCAGCTGTTCACCGTGCTAGGTCAAGGTGGAAGCTTATGGATTTTCTAGGAGGTATTTGTTAGAAGTCTTGGGGGAGGAAAAAGCCAAATAACTTAAGCACTCTGTCTAGCCAAAAGATCTCTGGTTGCAGGCTTCTCTGTAGAAATTACAACCAAGAACCTAACTGCATCCACAAGCAAGTTTCTCCAGATATGAGTGATACGGAGGATCTGTAAAGCTTTCAAAGCCAAAAAGACAGAAACAGCAACTTAGAAATTATAAACCATCTTGGTCTTATGTTATCAAAGTAGCCCTGCTAATTGTGCTGGTAAATAGAATTCGGACATTAATAGGTAGGGAGAAGGGCTGGTGAAGATGAAGGCCATTTAAATCCATCTCATAGGGTAGGCAATCCCTGCCCAGGATGGAAGCACATGCTCAGAAGTCTTCCCCTTCTCCAGTTTCAAGCAGAGGAAACCATTGTTTCCTCTATTACCCCTGCCGCAGGTCAGGTGCCCAGCCAAGCTGCAGTCCTGGCCAACAAGCAACCATAACACGCTGAGTTCTGTCAAGATGAAAGCCCTGTTTGAGCCAACAGTATTTAAGTGTCTCTATGGAAAAACTGAATCCAGAACTAAGGAACGTCATACAATCCTACTCCTCAAAGCTCTAGTAGTTGCATTGGTACACAATGTTCATCTCCCTTCAGCTTCACCTCAGAGGGCCAGTTAGGCAAGCATCCTCCTAGGGATTCAAGACCTTTATGGGGTAAGGAGAGGAGCTGGAAGAGTTGAGTCAAACCAGATGTGAACACATCATCCAGAGAAAACAAAAAAAGGCATTTCTCCCTGGTTTTTCTGAAGCAGCAGCACTGAGGCTGCCTTTCCCTTCTGCTGAGCCATATGAACCCTCAGCATTACGGCAAAAGCATCCACGGCACTGAGGTCAGAGCAAGGACTCGGCCTGGTTCGAGGAGTTTGATCTTTTGACATTACACCCAGCCACAGGCACAAGCCGGAGAGCTCCTCCTCAGGCTCCAACCTGAGCTTGTGCAGCACAATATTATTCTCAGCCCGAGGGATGCAGGGGTCAAATGGCTTCCAAGCCAGCTGACTCTTCTGGGTATTTCCAAGGAGGTCTAGCAAAGACGGTTTTGACCCAGCACTCTTTAGTTAGGATGATGCCCCTACTGCTCAGTGTTGCAGGAAACAGATGGAGTTTATAGGAAAGGAAAATAAAGGCCAGAGACATAAATATGACATAGTGTGTCATGTTTCTCAGTGGTTTACACAAGAGTTTTGGGGACACTTTTAGAAAAGAGGAGATTCTGCCCCTCTAATCTGCTCTGGTGAGACCCCACCTCCAGCACTGCATCCAGCTCTGAGATCCTCAGGACAGGAAGGACATCAAACTGTTGGGAAAAGGTCCAGAAGAGGCCACAAAGATGATTAGAGGGACAGAGCATCTCTCCTATGAGGAAAGGCTGAGTGGATTGGAATTGTTCAGCCTAGAGAAGAGAAGGCTCCAGGGAGACCTTGTTGCAGCCTTTCAATACCTGAAGGGGCTATAGGAGACCTGGAGAGGGACTTTTGACAAGGGCATGGAATGACAGTCTCAGTTTGAAGCCATTACCCCTTGTCCTAAGTTTAGATTGGATATTAGGAAGACATTATTCCCTGGGGAGGGTGGTGAGGTACTGGCAGAGGTTGCCCTGAGAAGTCTTGGATGCCCCATCTCCAGAATTTTTCAAGACCAGATTGGACAGGGCTTGGAGCAATCTGGTCTAGTGGAAGGTGTCCCTGCCCATGAAACTGGGGTTGGAACCACAGTCTTTAAGGTCCTTTCCCACCCAAACCATTCAATGATTCTATGAATCCTGGATGCAGCAAAGATTTCCCCATCCAACTACGCACATCAAGAAAGCAAAGCAGAGATCTAACCTAGATCTCTGTTCCTCAGGGTAATCTGCAGCTGAATAGCTGGGGTTTATTCTACCAGATCATGACCAACTTACGCTCACACCTGCAAAGGAGAAAACATTGTCTGGGTAACTCAATCAAGTCCGCAACACGAACCTTGCCAGAGTCAAACACCAGATCATGCCAGAACTTGAAATGACCCTCATCTCCATGCAGCCTGCACACAATTGTTATTGATAGTAATCACTTCCTAAAGCCTTCAAAAAGCCCAGCTCACAGGCAGCACCCTGTGTGCAAAGGGTTCTCACCCATCTGTTCTGCAATTGCTTGATTTCTGACAACTTACAGAGGGCAAATCTACCTGAACTAATGTCTTAATGAGTTTTTGTCCCACTTTTTAAAGCTCTTGAATGACGAGCTTTGGAGTCTGACTGGAAATTAGGTTCCACTGACAGATCAGGACTTTACTAGTTTGCTTTTAGCAGAAACTAGAGAAAACATGGAGCGAAGTTGATCAATGAACGCATTCAATGAATACAAGAGAAAAGGTCCTGGTAAGAGTATTATACCCATAAGCTCAGATTGCAAGCGACGGCACACGGAGCTGCAGTAGCTGCAGGAGCTCATATACCTCCTACTTGTAGTTTCCTGTAGTTGTGCAGAGCTCTAATGGAAGCTAAGCCTGCCCAAAAAGGCATGTGATGTTGTTTTGCAGCTATCCAGGACCTTGGAGAGGAAGCAGCTATTGCATATCCTACCAGATCCGCGCTCAGTAGGGAAGCTGCCAAAGCTTATTTCCTCAAGTCCAACACTATTGGTTTGTTTTGGTGTCATCATAACCTGAAACTCCACTTTTGAGGTTGCAAGAAGATGCTTTACTATTGTGTCACTTGATGCTACAGACTCAGTGACACAAAAAGAAGAGTTTGCTGTACTTCCAGGAAGTCAAAGCTGCACTGCATCTAGACCAGAGGCCCACAAGCAGCACACTGTGCCTTGCAGGCTCTCCAACAGCTCTGAGCAAGCTCCCATGAGCTGCTTGGCTGGAACATTTTGCCCTGCTCCATTTGAAGGGGTTGTCCCCCCAACTCCACAGCACAAAAGCCAGCACATTATGTTGCAACTGGAATAAGGGCCATGTTTATATAACACTTGGAATTCATTTCTACAAGGCCAGCCACAAACTGCACAACTAAACTTTTCTGAATCTCTTAGCATCCAAGCAGACAAAACGGAACATATTTTCCAAAAATTGGACCGGATTTATGAACCCTGACTCAGTGCATCCCACGGTGTATCAGTGCTTTACATGAGCCTGTCTTCCTCCAGCTGCTGGGCCAGTCACCGAGCCTCAGCCAAGAGGGTTTAGGAGTTTCTAATAGGACTATTCACATGTCAAGCTTCTCAGATGAGAACAAACTAATCCCGTGGTTTTACAAATCTCCTGCCAGAAGCGCTGTCCCAGTAGCACCGTGACTAATAAGTGGACCCACTGCTGAGCAAGCCCCAAGCTCTCCAAAAGCTCAGGATCCTACCACAAGCTCAGAGTGAGCCAGAGTCAACCTCTGGCAACGAGAGAAGCACCTTGGCAGGGGCAGCTGCCAGAGATCCCAAACGCTGCGCATCGGTTGATAAGACACTGGCTGCAAGGCTTTTGCCGTGCCTCTTCCCCAGCTGCTTTTGAAAAGGAGGGAGACCAGCACCCAGAGCACAGCCCCTCCTGATGAGCTCTTCCAGATTCTGACCAACAACAGCACACAGCCTCAACCCACCAACTGATTTTAAAGTATGTTTGCCTGTTTTGGCATTTTTCCAAGCGGTTCACACACTTTATGTAACGGACTGAGCCAGTATTTGGCAGGAGAGAACTTGAATGACCACAACACTTTTGCTCTCTCTCCTCCCCCGCAAAACCTAGGAAATTATGGCCAGGTCACAGCTCCCAGAAAGCTGCCCCGTGCAAGAACACAACCATTTGTCAGAACGACAGCCCTTTTCAGCTGGATAGGGTAGTGCTTGGGATTACCATGACATGTACTTACAGCCACCTCCTATCAACTCTCAGATCAGGCCCTCTGGTTTTCATGCAGCTGCCTGTACACAAGCCACAAACACAACCAGAGCTTAATTCAACACACTGCTGTGCAAACACCTTGACATTTCAGATGACATCTTCACAGGAGACTTTATATCCACACTAATGCAACTATCCTCTCCTCCAAGTTTGCTTTGACATAACTCAGAACCAAGCCATTAGTCTGTCAGACATCTGTCAGTCAAAGCCTTTCCTGTAAGCCCTGCTCAGACAGAGTGATCCATGGCCTCATCAGCTCAGACTTCCAACCCTTCCTTCTTTCCTGCTGTAACTGCCTTGCAGAGCTCTGAATCAAGTTAAGGGCTCAAGCACTTCCAGGCAAGGACTGATCTGTTTTCTCACGCACAGGCATAGAATCAGCTTCCACAACTTGTGAGCTGAACTGATACTTTCACAAAAATAATCTGCTGTAACCCTGACATCTTCCTTCAAAGTACCTATATAAAAGGTACATCACCACCTATATAAAAAATTAAAGTATCATTTGCCATCTCCCAGGCTGAAGGCAGTAAAGCAGCAGAGGGATTACACAGCAGTCTGCAGACGAGCTACATCGCCCACGTCTCCCTTCAGGAGGCTGCAGTCATTACCATTTGCCTTGTTGCTGTTTGTCTGGTCTGTTTATAGCCACCTCAGACACTCCTGAAGCTGATTCTCTGAAATCTCGCTCAAGAAGAACTCAGAGACCCTTTGTTCCCTGTAGAGTTTAAGACCTTTCCTGTGGTTGCACACCACTAGCAGTGACGTGCCACCTCTTCTCTGCTGTCAGGCAGCAAACTCATCTGGGCCACAGTTAGACACAGAGAAACATAATCTTTGGCTCTTTCCTCCATGAGTATCGCACCTCTGACTTTTCACCAGTTTGAGATGCACTCAGCACCAAACAGCAGCCTGTGCTTCTAGCCCATCCCTTCCTGGGGCTGAGCTCACTCCACCCAGAGGTTCAAAACCAGCAGTCAGGTTGTGTTTCATTAGGAGCCCCTCAGCCAGGTAGCCCTTTTCTAATCTGTCCAAAAGGCAAGGTAACCCCTCCTCATCTGCCTGCATCCCCCAATAAGCTTTCCTCCCCCTCCAAAAGCAGACTGCTCTAAGTCACTCTGTAACCTCAGAAGACCAGTGCAGGACATCAGCCCAGCACCTAGTGCAGGGGTCAAGAGAGAGGAAACAAAACACTCACAAACGAAAAGTAACAGGGCAGAAAACAGTCTCATGCTGCAGGAGCCTCAGGAGCTGAGGACAAACAAGATGAAAGCACTGACAGGCTGCCGAGCAGCAATACCTGCCAGGAAACCCAGACACCATCATCATCTAACCAAGGATAAGGACACAAACAAGGGCTGAAGTTGCACCAGTACTGAGAAGCTGACCTCAGCTGCTGCTTTAAGTTTAGCTAGGAGAAGCTATGAAGCAGGCCTCTGCCTGGTAAAGGAGGCCAGAACAAACAGCAAAGAGCCTCTGCTGAACCCTGGAGGAAGCCAGTGACCACAGTGTTTGTTTGCCACCATGATCTAGCAGGCTATGGAAGTGCCATCTTTCTTCCAATAAATGATGTTTTCCTGGAGCTTGTTTTAACAGGACAGTTGATGAAACTGCCACAGCCAGTGGTTACACCCATACAGGATGTAGAACAAAGCAGCAAGATCAGCAGGACAGCATTTTGGACACTGTTCTGTTGCTGCATGAGCAGTCAGCATTCACAGGTCAGGAATACTCAGTACTCACCATGCCTGTACACTCTGCTTCCTCTGGCAGGAGAAAGCTCTTGGGGCCAGGGGACAGTCAAGCTGCACAGTCCCAGCACACGAGGGCCAGCTTTTCACACAGGGCTCCAAGACATCAGGAGACTGACAAACCATCACTGGGTGAATGACAGTGAAAGGTGCCCACCACGTTATGGTTTGGCTTCTACACCCCCTGAGTTCAGACTGAACCATTCTGGGAGTTCAGAGTGGACCTAAGCAGAGCCACACTTCAGGACCATCAAGTGGCCTCTCCTTGCTTGGTAGTACAGCAAAGGAGCTGCACAGAAAGGATCTATTATGTTCCCCCTACATCCAGGAGAATACCATGAGCTCCACCAAAAGCACTTCTGAAGTCAGTCTAGAGCTCTGCAACATCCCCATACAAGAGAGGACACATTGCCCATGTGGTTATGCTAAAAGAAAAGCCCAGCTCCAGCCTTCTTGGGCCTAAACTCAAGGACCGCAGTGATAAAATGGGAAAGAGAAGGGTAGCACAGCCTCTCCTGCTCTTCTTGCAGTGAAGGGAGATGTTCTGAACACCTCAAAGCAATGGCAGCCTGCAGGGGAGAAAAAAGATCCGTGGGTCTATGAAAACAAAAGCACACTCAGCTTGGTGCTCAGAAGACAAACTCTATGGACAGGTCCCATTCCTCCATGTGCACACCACTCCTTCCATGGCATCAAAGTTCCCAGCTGTGCCAACTACACAGAGCGAGGCACAAGCACGCATGGAGTGGTGGTGCTGGAGATGCAGAGTCTCTGGAAGGCCTCTCCCAAAAGAGGCCCACAAGCTTTAGCCAACTCCCTGCCACTCCTCAGCCTCATCACCCAGCTAGCAGGTGACATGTCCTGCTCCTGGATTTCACCCACCAACCACTTCTACAACACTGGCAGGTCAGAAAGAAAGCAGCTTTCTACACTGTTGCTATGAAAGCAAGAAGAAGTAGTAACAATAGGAAGAAGGAGTAGTAGCAATAGGAGGCTCATGAACACTGACCTAATGGTAAAGACATTCCTGGTTCAAGATGCTTTTGTGCACTTCTTGGGCTCCACATACTTTCTGGAGAAGGGAGCTTTGCAGACCAACAGTACCTACATTCCACTTCCAGACTGAACTCTGCTGCTTAAAAGCGTCACCACTGTCCAACTGCATCAACAGCTTTTCACTCTCCTGACAGAATATCAGACCTCTTACAGGCCACCATAGCTTTAGGAGCTGGAGATGATTCACCAATCTTTTGACAGTAGAAATCTGGGTGACTTGTAAGTTTGGTTGCCCCAGACAGATTCCACTCGGGCACAGATCCATGCTCACACCACTGGAGCAGAAGAAAGCAGCTCTAAGTCCTTCACTGACACCTTGTGTCAGAAGCAGGAACTGGATACAACAGCGAGCGCCAGGGAGGTTCCAAACGATACCAGCTCAGGTGCTGAGAAACAACCAGAGCACAAGGACTTTTGGAGCTGAAAGAAGGGATTAGACATGTTATTGCTCAAGGTGTTAAGAGAAAGCTTAAGCCAAAACGGTTCTCACACACCCCCCTCAATCCTTGACGCGTTTTTCCGCACTTCTTAAGGCCAGCTCAGGAACCTGCCTGACCACAGACAGCCCATTTGGCTCTCTGTTTTTGACTCAACAAGAAGGGAGAGCTTGGATCAGGATACCTTGTGATCTGACAAGCAGAGACAACAGAGGATCACACAGAAAAGCATGATTTTCTCCCTTCCAGCAGCACTAAACTGCCAGACCAAGTCCTGAAGCAGAGAAGTCAATCCCTCTATGCTTCCAGTCTGATCTGGGCACGTGAGCGGGAGCAGCATTTCAGACCTGGAACCACAACATCCTCCAAGCAGCCAGACAGCCAATTGCCAGAGCCAGACCCAGAACAGCCTTGGTCCTTCAGGCTTTCTCCGTGGCCAAGGCAATCACTCGCTCCAGGACTGGGACTAACTGCAGAGCCAGATTTACACACCAGAAGCGGCAGGGAAGACAAAACTGAGAGTAGAGAAGAATGTATCAGTAATTTATGCCCCAGTACTTATTCTGGCTGCTAATACATCAGCCACTGCCTGGATTTAGTGCAGACAAGCATCTGGGAGAGAAAGAAACACATTAAAAAATCTCTGGAGCACAGAAAACTAGTACTGAAATAGGAAAATAGGCACTAAAAGGACAAAGGAAAGAAATGGTCTGACCAGAGACCTATGGAAGTAATAAAGAACAAAGCTTCTTTGAAGGAAAATCCCTCTCCAAAAGTACAGTGAGCCAAGTGGAGGAGGAACAAGACTGGCAGTGAATTTGGAAGAGCCTTCAGGTTCTGAATGAAGTGTGACCAGAAGCACAGCAGTGGCCGCCACCAGAGAGCTGTTGGGGACAGAACAGCAACAATACCATGACAAACATACAGGAACTCCTGTGACTCATTCCAAATGCAGGCAACACCACTACAAGGGGGAACTAGGTTTAAGCAGCTTGGTTCAGAAGGCAGGAAAGGGAGAAAAAAAGAGAAGCTCCAAGTACAGAAAGACTCCGAAGAGGAAGTTATCTGCAGGAAAGGTGAAAAGTTACAGTTCAGGGCATGCTGAGACTTGTGACTACCAAGAGAGCAGAAGTAACTCCCACTGCCCTCTTTCAGGCCCTAGGCTCCACAGCAGGAATGACAGTGACTGCTGCAAGCTGTGAGCTGCAAAAAAGAGAAGTGGAAATGGAGCTTCTGTCTTAAAAACATCCTGGGAATTTTTAAAGTAGAGACTGAGGCACAACACAGCACTCTGTTCCCATTCTGTTGTTACCTGGAGTGACCAGATCCAAGTAACTTGCAGCCAGGGTTCAGCTGGCCAGGGATTCATCTAAACAGTCAATGTCAATTAACCACTCAGCAATGATTGTCTAGATAAAGCTGATGCTTAACTAATATTCTCAGAAGAAAGAATGATCCAGTAATTATAGTTCCACTGATCAAAACAACCAACATCTCTGGATACGTGTGCTTCCAGTTTATTTCAATAGAGGCCTGGTTTTAGTCTTTCTGATTTTGATCCAGGTTCTGGACACCAAAGAGTGAAAACTGCTAAGCACGTCATTGTTCAGAGGAACAGTTTAGCACCAACTAATTAAGACGATGAGCTGATCACATGTGATCACAGAACTGCGGAAGAGTTGGGGTTGGAAGGGACCTTTAAAGGCCACATAGTCCAACCCCCTGCAATGAGCAGAGACATCTTCAACTAGACCAGGTTGCTCAGAGCTCCATTCAATCTGGTCTTGAATGCTTGGAAGAATGGGGCATCCACCATCTCTCAGGG
>VZTX01015223.1:51493-63771 GCA_013400915.1 Pardalotus punctatus
AAAAAAAAAAAAAAAAAATCAAATCATTACAGTTCTCCAAGTTTGTACACACTGATCTAGAAAAAATATGATGGCTGGAAGTCAGAATTAGCCTCAAAAGAGATCTCAAGATCACAGGCGACAGGTAATTCACTGGTGAATTTACTCAGATGTGCACCAGATTTTTTTCCAGTAGTGATCCTTCAGTAATAGCAGATACTTTCCTACCTGACCTGATCACCTTAAAAAGGAATCATGGGTATCATGGGATCTTAGATTATGCCCATAACCTTATTTCAGGCCTTAAAAAGGCTTCCTGCCCTTTAGGGAGTGAAGGCACAAACAAGTCTCATCATCAACGCCTGTCAAAACCCACCAGGCTCCCAATGCCCGCAGGGCACAGGGCACAGCTACACGGCCACCTCAAGAAAGCAATGGAAGCCCAAGCTCCCTTTAAACCGCTGTATCAGCTGCTGCAATCATACGGCCGTGCTGACCGGGAAACTGAGTCAGCTGAGGCGGGGTGGGGGGACAGGACGGGACACCAAGTGCGTCCTCAGCCATGGGGTGAAGAGGGAACAGTGCCTCAAGAACGCCGCTATCGGCTCTTTTCCCCACTGCCAGGCAGCCCCTCGCCTCCTCACAGCCCCCCACCATGACCCCTCAGCCCACAGCCCGGACATTCCCCTCAGGATGGCGGGGAGTGGGGGGGCTGTTCCCGCTCGCCTCAGGCCTCCACCACCACTCACCCTCCAGGCTCTCGCATTGTACCAGGTTCACATAGTCGCCTTGCCGGAGTACTCCCGCTTTAAAGCCGCGCACCAGCCCTTCCAGGTACCCGTTATCCACGTTAAAATAGAGCTCCGGGAAACACGACATGGCGGCGGCGGCGACGAGACGGGAGCGCCGGGGCCGCCGCCTCACGTGACGCGCGGCGGGTCACGTGGCCGCGGCCCCTTCCCGGCGCCCATTGCGAGGCGGGAACGGCCGGAGGCGATGGGGCCGCCATGGCCCCGCGTCTGCCGTTCCCCGGCTCCGGCCGCGCACCGCCGAGCGTGAGGTTCCCCTCCACTACCTCTAAGCCACCATGAGCGATACAGGCAGAAGAACACAAGTAAAGCTCGCAGTGTCGCCTCCTGCCGAGACACCACTTCTCCTAGTCAGGAAATATGTAGCCAGATAAAGGGCTCTGCAGGAGCTGCTCTGTCAAAAAATAAAACAATTTTGTTTGATGTAGAGGTGTTGCAAAATGTGGGATATGTCAAGGTTATCTTAAGGCAGGATGTTTTTTGATGTAAGACCTCTGTATAATTTCAAGCCTAATCAGGAAGAAAGGAGACTTAATCAGTGGAACAGGCAGCAGCCAGCATCCCTCACTCAAGAATATCCTGGAACAAGCTTTAAGGATGTAGTAAGTCAAAGTGTTGATATATCTCTGTGTCTACATTGTTCACCTGGTGGAATACTCGAGGTCTATGTATCCTAAAGCTGAACTGTCTTCATCGTAATACTAAATATCATGCCTGTGGGTCAAAAAGACCCTGCCCAGGTGAAGACTCTTCCCCTGAGCATGAGTAGAAGTTACGTGGAGTTAACGTGGTTTGTATGGAAATTACTAATTAATCTTAGTAGTTACCCAAGCACAGCCCCTCTATTAACCCTGAACTTCCCTGTGGAAATAATGGCACAGAAAGCTTGGTGGGGTGTGCTGGATTTGTGGAATAGCACCAAGCACTCAGGCTGGGTAGCTCTGAAATAAACAATCAATGTCTCTCTCAAGTGTGTCATTATTGGCTCGTTGTACACCAAGGAACAAACCTGATTTTGTGGGCAACAGCAGCATAGCAAAAACATCACCTGGAGCACCCTTGCTGCTGAAACACCACTAATGTAGCCTGAAAAGGCACATTTGGTTTGACGTGGAGGTGCCCTGGAGTGTCAGCTGTGTGGACACAGTGCCCAGTTGTGCACGGGCACGCTCACCTTGCTGCCGCCCCTCTCCTCTGAGAGCCCAAGAGGACACATCAGACCATTCCCACTCCAGAGTGGCTTTTGCAAAGGGCTGGTTTATTGGAGCTGCAGAGAAGGAGGCACACACAGGGGTGAGGAGCTGACAGCCCCATGGGCCCTAGTTCTTGCCACAGGGCAAGTTGGTGCTGATTTTCCTACAGTAGCAAAAGGCATTGAAGAAGCGGCAGTAGCAGGTGGCACAGGGGTCGCAGCAGGGGATCTGGTGGCCAAGGCAGGACTCCAGGAGACGGACGCAGCGACGGGGGGAGCGCTCCTCGCGGCCCGCAGCTTGCAGTTCTGTGGATGATGCCTGCAGGGGAGAGAGGAGGAAGAGGGGAAGAGCTGGTGCTGGACCACTGTGCCAGCACTAAAGAACTGTGTGGGAGAGAGCCAAGAGTGGCTGCGGAAACCTGGCATTGCCAGCAGCGGGGGTTTCTGTCATGTTCAACTCCGGGCTCTGTTTTCTGTTGGAAATCACTGCTGAGCCCTGTGAACTCTCCGCAGGCATTGTCTCATGCATAGTGTCTCAAGGCCTTTCTGCACACATTTATTTTGAAGCACAGCCTAGACTTCAGCGAACTATGCTGTGCCTTCTGCCCAAACAGAGGCACCGGGGGCTGAGCCAGGCAACACACAGCACTGCCCAGTGAGCTCCTACTTTGCTTCCTGGCATCCTGGGCTGTGCTTGAGGTTAATTAAATGGATTGCAGGAGCACAACCTTGGACCACTCTCCTTTGACTGCTGGAGCCCCTTGCACATCTGGGCAGCCTCAGCTCCTCCCATCTCCATGATGGACATCATTCCATCTCTGTGATGGACAGATAGTCCCATCCCAGTCAGCACCATATTGGGCTCCAAACCCCCCCAGCCTCAGGGACACAGAGAAAGCTGCTGTGTCTCGAGGCCACCACACTCTTTGGGATGTCTGTAAGAAAGCTTGGGGAACAATACCTGTGGTTCCAGCACGCTGCCTCTCTGCACAAGGTCACCATCGGCTTCTTGGACCCCCAGGGCCATTTGCTCAAACCCCAGCCTTGGGAGAGCTCCTGTGAGATACAGAGAGACTGGACAAGGAGACTGCTGGTGGGTCTCATTATGCTCCCTGTGGTTGTGGGGCCGCACAAAAAAAAGGTCCCACTCCCTGTGAGCTGCCAGGCTGCTCACATTAGCCAGGGCGCAGAGGAGAAGCTGTGCTGCTTTAAGGGGATCCCCTAACTCTGGGTGTGGGATTCCCACTTCAGTTTTGAGGCCCTGGGCATTCCAGCGAGCAGCTGGTGGGGGTCAGTGGAGAGCAGAGTGCCACAGGACTCACCTGCAGGCTCCGCAGACACCTCCTTGATTTTCTGCTGCAGGCTGGCCTGGTGGGCTCTGTCCACCCCCTCCAGCCCGCCGCTTGCCTTCTGCAGGTGGCCACAGCTGAGGTCAGCAGTCCTGAGGTCCAGGACAGCCTGGATCCCCTGCAGCAGCCCACAGCACAGCAGCAGCATGTTCAGCATGGTCCTGGGGGACAACCTGTGCAGAGGGGCCCGGCCAAGCATCAGCCCACCTGCAGGCAGCCTGGCCTGTCCCGTCCACTGCCATCACCACCCCCGCCAAGAAGCACCGTGTCAGTGAGGGGCAGCCTCTGCCAGCACGGCCACCGCTCCCAGCTGTTTCACTCCCTTGCACTTGAGAGCCTTTTTTTGGGCCCACACACACCTGGGAGCAGGACCCTCCAAAGCTATCTCACGTGCTGTGGCGCACGCCACATGTGAGCACATTCACGATCTCCCCACAGAAAGGGGCAACCAGCAGAGGATGGACTGGGATTTGATCTTTTTTGCAGCAGTTCAGAGTTTTCTGCCCCACACACAGCAGCTGCCAGACCACTGAGATGCAGAGTGTGTGGCGAAAACATCTGACATGGCTCCTGCCAGGCTCTCAGCCTGGAAGTGCCACTAGAATCTGAGTGCTGGGCAGGGAGAAGGACCACAGCACACAAGGCTTGGGGACAGGAAAAGCTGCAGGGTTGGGCTGTGGGCTCTGGAGGCCTGAAGGCTCTAAAAAGCAGGTGATCTCTTAAGGAGCAAAAGAAAATGGGCCAGGAGGTAATATCCCATTTGCTACTGTCAGCGAAATCCTGGGAAACCCTGTGCCTGCTGCTTTGGCAGCCTTGAGGTTCCAAATCTGTCACCAGCAGCCCAATGCTGGCCACTCCTCATCTCCCCATCCCACAAAACCACCCAGCTCTTTGCTGGGAGAGACCCCTCTGCACTGTGGGGAGCCCCACAGCCATGGGTGTCACATCCCACACACTCCCAAGACCCTTCCCATGGTAAGCACTGACCTCTCCGAGCAGAGAGGGCGATTGCCGTTCGCTGCTCCGAGCTCCCTGGAAGCGCTGCTACCGCTCTCTGCCTCAGTGTCCTCCTCCCCACATGCTTACTGGGATTTATATTGGCTTTTTATTAATTAAGTGCCGCAGCCACATGACTCTACTAACTAGCAGGTAGGTGGGAGTCACTGGAAAACGGGCTTTGTCTGGATGGAGAGGCAGCCAGTGGGGCAATGCATGGGAGGGGGGACTCCTGCTTTGTGCATCATACAGCTACAAGAAGGAACAGATCCCTGTTAGCTCCAAACTCCCAGGTCTCTTGGAAGTGATCCCCACTGTCCTTCCAGCCCACCTCCCTTTCTAGCCATGCCTGAGCAGCACTGAGGCTGCAGCCTGAGGACATCTCCTAGCTCTCAGATAGAGAAATAACAGGGCTACAGTCTCCTCAGCAAAACCATGCCAAGCTTGACTGGTTTTCAAAGGGAATGTTGCCTATCTGTATCTCTTGGCAAGCATCCAGTCATAGTGCAGAGCCTCCAGAAGTCCTCCAGCTCCTGACCACTTGCCATCCGCAGATTCTCCATGCTTCCACCTGTGCTAACTGCATCTCTTGCTCATGACTCATTTAGAAAACCTGCATCTCCCTAGGGCCAGGCTCCTTTGGGGAATGCTTGTGGCCTTGGGTGGCTTCAGCCCTGCAATGAATTGGGGGAATAAGACATAGGAAGAGTTCGGCAGGCTGTGACATAGCCAGCAGAGAAGGCTGACACTCCAGGCTCTGCCCTCACCAGGCTGCTCTTAGATGGGGAGGACACCCCAGGCCTCCCAGCATGTTCCCAGCAGAGTGTGAGCCACTGCTCCTGGCTGCAGCACCACCCCTGGGGCTCTTTGGAGGCTTCCTCTGCTCCCTACACTCCCTGTCCCAGCATGATCTGATTCCTGCAGCATTTGAGGGACAGGCTGAGCAGGCACAGGACCGGTGAGGAGCTCATCTGTCGTGTGTCATTTTCTCCAGCTGCAGGTGGCTGCTCAAAACACTCAGCACCCATCTGGGTCCCCCATGGCACAACATCCAGTCAGGACTCCCCTGCCACAGCATCTGGATGCCTCCCGCACCCCACATGCCTGGACAGACTCATCTTAGGTAAGAGGCAGGTTTGGCAGCCCTTTCCATTCCCAAGGCCCAAGTGAGTGCCGAGTGTCCCATCCAGCCCCAGCTCCTCCATCCCCGGCCCTGGGGATTCCGGGTCTGCAGCCCACACTGCCCGGGTCCCCGCTGACACCAGCCCCCGCACAGAGCCCTCAGCACAGCTCATTAGGGCCTGTTTGCAGCCGGCGGGGCCGCGGGCCAGGACTTCTGGGAAGGCATTAGCGGGAACGAGGGCGGCCGCGCTGAGAGCTTTTTAATCTGCAGGAGCAACATCTGCTTTGTGCGCATCCCGATGGCCAGTAACGAGCTAAATGAGGCGGCCGGCCGCTCGCCGGGCCGCTTCCAGGAAAAGAGGGCTTAAAGCGAGGGGGAAAGGGGGGCCAGGGCTGCGCTCTCGACTCAGTGTTTCAGGCTCCAGCGAGGGTGGGAGCGGGCGATGGAGTGGGTCAGTGGCACAGCAGAGATGCCCGTGAGCGGGCATCCCGGGCAGGATCCCCCAACGGCAGGACCCTCGGGAGACAAGCCTGGGCTGGGGCTCTCGCTCTCCTCCTGGAAGCATCCAGGCTGGCGGCCGGTTCACTTAGCTCATCACCAGCCCTCGTTACCGCTAGGGCCAACCGAGTCCCCGCTACCCCAAAGAGGCAGTAACGAGCCGGGCCGCAGGAGCTGCCCCTCAGGAAGTGCGATGAGCATCACCCCGGCATCAGCCCCGCCGGACTGGGCCCTTTAAGGCGCGATCCCGGAGCCGCCCTGACGTCAGCGGGGCGGGCGCGCCCGGGCACCGCAGCCCCGGCGGTCGCAGCTCCGCGCCCCGGTGAGTGCGGCTCCGCCGGGGCGCACCGGGTGACGGGGGCTGGGGTGGGTATCGGGGTGCCCGGGGCGCTGGAGGGGGAGCATGGGGGTGCCCAGGGTGCTGAGGTCTGGAGGTGAGGGCATGGGGGTGGCACGGATGTTGGAGACTGGAGATGGGGATACGGGAGTGACAGGGGTGCTGGAGACCTGAAGGCTGGCGATATGGGGTGGCCCGGCGTTCTGGGGACTGGAGATGGAGGTATGGGGGTGCCCAAAGGTGCCAGGGGGTGGAGGTGAGCATATTGGGGTATCCAGGATACCGAATACCTGGAGGTTGGTATTTTTGGGGTGCCCGGGATTTTGGGGTGCTCTGGGAGTAGGGGGTGACAGGGCTGCTGGTGATTTGGAGGTAGGGGTATGGAGTGCTCCGGCTGCTGGGAACCAGGAGAGAGGGGTATAGGGGTGCTCAGGGTGATGAGGGACTGGAGGCAGGAGTATTGGGGTGCCCAGAATGCTACCGTTCTGAACACCTGGAAGAGAGGGGATCAGGATGTCCTGCAGTGCTGGGAAGTAGGGGGGGTGTATCGGGATGTCCAGGATGCTGGGAACTGAAAGGGAGGGTGTTGGAGTGCTCAACATGCTGGGGATGTGGACATGGGGATTGTGGGCTACCCTAGGATATTCAGGCGATGGAAGCATCAAGATCTCCAGAGTACTTGGAACTGGAGGTTGGGATACAGATGGGTGCCTAGGTCCTGGGATGGGGACTAGGAGGTGGAGTGTCAGGGGTGCCCAGGCTGCTGGGGACTGTGATGTCCTGGGGGTCCTGGTGTCAGTGGTGCTGGGGGACCTGGTATTTGGGGGCACCCCATCCCTCACCCCACATTGCTCAGCATCTCATCCATCCCACAGCACCTGATGCCTGTCTCCCGCCCGACACCACCGCCATGGCCGGGGCACAGGGCTGCGGCGAGGGCAAGATTGCGGGGCTGTACGACCTGGAGCGCACGCTGGGCAAGGGCCACTTTGCAGTGGTGAAGCTGGCCCGGCATGTCTTCACAGGGCAGCGTGTGGCCGTCAAGGTGATCGACAAGAGCAAGCTGGCGGGGGAGGCGGCAGGGCAGCTCCTGCAGGAGGTGCGCTGCATGAAGCTGGTGCAGCACCCCAATGTGGTGCGCCTCTACGAGGTCATCGACACCCACGCCAAGCTCTACCTCATCCTGGAGCTTGGCGACGGTGGGGACATGTTCGACCACATCATGCGGCATGAGGGCGGCCTGGCTGAGCCACGGGCCAAGCACTACTTTGCCCAGATTGTCCACGCCATCTCCTATTGCCACAAACTCCACGTGGTGCACCGCGACCTCAAGCCCGAGAACGTGGTCTTCTTCCAGGAGCAAGAGGTGGTCAAGCTCACCGACTTTGGCTTCAGCAACCGCTTCCAGCCCGGCAAGATGCTCACCACCAGCTGTGGCTCCCTGGCTTACTCAGCACCAGAGATCCTGCTTGGGGACGAGTACGATGCCCCAGCTGTTGGTAAGGGCTGTGGGGTGCCCTGGGGACCTGCCTTCCTCCTATCCCTTGCCTGGAGCATCATCCTGTCAGCTGGATACCACCTCACTCTTGGCCCCTTATGGTGGGGAGCACCCAGTGGCCCCTGCGGGGCGCAAGCCTGTCCCCTGGGTGCTTGGCTGCCCAGCCCTGGCCTGGCAAAGCATGGGTCCTCCCAGCACCCGCAGAAATCCCACAGTGTCATGGCTCATGCTGGAGAGGAGAAAAAGCCCAAGCAGGCTGTGAACCTGGCATGGCATCCGCTGGGAGAAGCAGTGTGAGGATACAGCTGCCAGCAATCTGGCGCTAGTGGTTATCTGGCGGGGTGAGGCCGGAAGGAAATCTGTTCGGGATGCTGCTGTTTGGGTGGAGGAGCTCCGAAAGTTTCCTTTGCTCCATCCCCGCCCTGAAAACCACTTCCTCTCCATTGCTCCCAGTGCCCTTCCTCCCCTGGGTGGAAGGGGCCTGGGGAGGCTGTCCCAGGGCACAGGGAGCTGGGCTGGGGGCTCCAAGAGGCTCTGCTGTGACAGAGGGGACGTGGGAGGGAAGCAGGATCCGAGCTGGCTGGCTCGCTGGAATTAGGGCAGGAGGATTTAGCAAAGCAAAACATGAGCCCTTAAAGGCAAAAGCCCAGCGTTGGCTCAGGGAAAGGCGGATCCCAAGTTGAGAACAGGGATAGCTTATGGAGGCGGGAGAAAAATAAGCTGGTGGCGCTGCAAAGGGAAATGAAGGGAGAAAACCGATGCAGATGAGAAATTTTCAAACACTTGACTTAAGCAGCTGAAGGTATTAACGGAGCACCCCAGGGCGTGCTCAGCATCCTAAACCAGCACATCTGCAGGAATTTGTGTTCTGGGCAGGAGGAGCCAGTGAAGATGCTTCTGGCTCCATCCCTGTCTCCAGGACAGGGCAGCAATCCCTCTCTGCCTGGTCCCCATGTAGCTGGAGAGCCCAGAGCAGTGCTATGTCCCTCTCATTGCTGTAGTGTCTCTTAAGGCACAGCCCAGTGCCAGGATGGTTGTGATGGGGTTTGGGAACCAGGAAGCTGAGGAATGACATGAAACCGTGCTGTGGGTGGGTGTGTGACAGGGGGAGCGGGGAGGCAGAGCTTGGGGCCAGCCTTCATGTCCCTGCCTGGACAAGGTAATAACACCTCAGCTGCTTTGGTGAAATCCCTTGAGACCTGCTTAGATGTAGGGATGGGAAGGTCCTTCCCTGCCTTGGTGGGAACGTGGTCCCGCAGTCCATGGGGCAAGACCTGGGAGCTGTAACCTCCAAGGAACATCCCAGTGAACACTGGTGTCTGCTGGATCAGCAATGGGGGCTGGTGGGGTGGCCCCTCCCAGGGTCCCTGGAGTGGAGAATCTCTCCTGAGCAATGATGAGTGCAACCTGAACTGCTGCTGCTGCTTCTTGCAGACATCTGGAGCCTGGGGGTCATCCTTTACATGCTGGTGTGTGGCCACCCCCCCTTCCAGGAGGCCAACGACAGCGAGACCCTCACCATGATCATGGACTGCCGCTACACCGTCCCCCCGCACATCTCGGCACAGTGCGCTGAGTGAGCACCACCCCCTCTCTGTACCCCCAGACCCTGACTTGCTGCCCCCAAGGGTGGGTGCCCCAGCCCTGGCAGATGCCTGGGAGCTGAGGTGGGAAGAGGGGGTAAAGCTGCTTACTTTGGGGCTCACATAGTGCTGCAGGGTTGCAGTGTCACTCTTTTCCCCCAGTCTCATCTCCAGGATGCTGCAGCGGGACCCAAAGCGAAGAGCATCCCTGGAGCAGATCGAGGGCCACATGTGGCTGCAGGGGGTGGACCCATCCCCTGCCAGCCGTTCCCTGCTGCCCCTCACCTCCCACAAGCGTGTGTCCGAGGAGGAGCACGAGATCATCCTCCAGGCCATGATGTGTGGGAACATCGCAGATCGGGACACCATCCAGGAGTGAGTGATGGGATCCCCTGGGAAGGGCTCTGGGGGTCCCTCCAAGCACATCCCTTGTGCGCTGGTGCAACTCCCTCTGTCTCACACAGGGCACTGGAAGCTGACCGCTACAACCACATCACAGCCACATATTTCCTGCTGGCGGAGAGGATGCTGCGGGAGAAGCAGGAGAAGCAGGGCCACCGCCTCAGCCTCGTCTACAACCTGGCCAAGGAGGTGCAGAGGTGAGCCCCCCTGCTGCCCCCCATCTCGTGTCCCCCGTCCCAACTGTCATGGGTCCCCAGTTCAGGGGCTTAGCCTGTCCCTTTTCTTTGCCACTGCCCTTGCGATGCCCAGCTGAGTACTGACATCTCCCTCTCTCCCCTTCCTCAGGCCCAACTTGTCAGACACTTTTGGCTCTGTGGGCAGCGCCAGCAGCCTCCTGCCCTTCTCAGAGACAGGCAGCCTCGCCGGGGGGTCCCGGCTGCCCCCCGGAGGGGACATTGGTGGCCGGCAGCCCACTGGGACCCTGCTGAAGATCCCTGCTGTTGACACCACTATCACCAAGAGCACCCCGGCCCTGCAGCAGATCTGTGAGGAGGAAGAGGAGGATGAGGAGGAGGAGGAGAGGCCCAGCGCAATGGAGAGGAAGAGCAGCTCCCTGAACCAGGAGCAGATGCGAGCCTTCCTACGTGCCCACCGCCCGCCTGGCCGTGGGGAGGTCTGGGGGCCGGGGGTTGAGCTAGGGGGCCGGGGTGGGCGCTCGGGGGCGGCCTGGGCTGGGAAGGGAGTGAGTGGGGCCCGGGGTCCCCTGGTGCTGCAGGGAAATGGAGCTGAGGCCCCAAGGAGGGAGGAGAACACAGAGCCTGGAGACTCCTCAGCAGAGTTCCCCAAGGAAAGGGGAGCCATCCTGTCACCCCAGAGCAGCTCTACTGGAGTTCCCCAGGTATTGGGGGCAGACACAATCCCTGCCACCCTCCCAAGCCCTGCAGACGAGTCCCCAGGGCAGGGAGATCAGACCAGCCCAGCCCAGCAGTCGGTGGAAAGCTCAGGCCCTGAAGGGGGCGCAGAGAGTGTGATCAAGCTGGACCCGGGCAAGAGCAAGGGGGGCAGCCTGCGGGACAGGCTCCTGCAGTTCCCGCTCTGTGAGAAAGCCTTGGCCTTCAAACTCCGGCCGAGCTCCAAGGAGAGCCTCCTCTCGCTGGGGCAGTTCAACTGCTGCCATGTCATTTAAGGCCCCGGGACTGGCCCCGCTGCGGGGTCCGGGAGGACGCCCACTCCCCTGCCCTTGGTCTGCTGGTGGCTGTAGGGCTGGCGGGGTGCACAGTGCCCTGCTTTGTCACCCGCGGTGGCCACCCTGCCAGCACCCACCCCTGGAACCCGCTGTGACAGACCAGCCCCCGGACAGGCCTGCCCAGAGTGAAGCAGACTGGGGTCCATCCCTGCACCAGCCAGTGTGTCCTCAAACCCCTGGGACAACTCCATGACCCTGCTGGGATGGGATGGACCACGACACTTTTTTAACTACTAGAAATAATTTTTTAAAATAGTATATTTTAATGTAATTAAATAGAGATTGCTATATCTCCCAGGCCCCCCAGTGCCCCAGCCCCACACTGTGCATGGCCCGGGGCTGGGCTGTCCTGCCTGCAGCCCCCCCCCCTGCCAGCCCCGGCCGGGGCCAGGCACAGCCCGGCCCATGACCCCAGGCCGTCCCCTGGGCCCTCCCTGCAAATAAGCTTCCTATTTATTATCTCTTTGTTTTCTTGCTGGCAAGAAATGAATGACGAGGAGGCGTGGGCCGGAGCTCCGCTGAGCTGTGGCGCATGCACGTGGAAGGATCGGAGCCGCTGGGAAGCAAAGTTTGTCAGGACAATAAAATAAACTTGTGGGTTGATGCAGGTGCAGCGTCGTTGCAAGAACATCACTGTGCCCCCCAGTCAGAGGGCCAGGGGTGGCTACCCGGGAGCATCTGCCTGAGCTGGGGTGGGCAGGGGCCCAAAATGGAGCTCAAGGCAGGCACAGAGGGGAGTAAAGACAGGAATGATGAACACCCAAAAGTGAGGGAAGGCCTGGGCATACCAGAAGGCAGGTGGAGGGTGCTGCACACCTCCATGAGCGTCAATCATACTCAGCCCCAGGGTGCCCCCAATAGCTTTCCCCACTCAGCCTGGAGCCACCCCCAAGTGCCCAGTTTCAAACTCAGCTGCCCAGACTTTCTTCCCTCCAGCTCTGCTGTGCCTCCCCCCTTCTACTCCCTTTTCTATCCATCCTCTTTCTCCCTCCTTTCGGGTGTACCCCCAAGTAACACCCTTGTCTGTCCCCATCATCTACCATGAGATCTGAGTACTGGGTAGCAGGAAGAACAGAGCAGTGCTGTGGGGGGTATCAGATGGGATGGAGCCAGCTCTGGAGAGCTTGGGGAGTTGGTGATGGGAAAAGAAGCAGGGGGGTGGCCCTAGGGACCCTATAGCCCCGACAAGGCCCCAGCAACAGGAGGGGATGCTGCTCCTGCCCACAGGGCCCCCTTTTCTTGATCCTAAAGGATAAAGCCAGCGCC
>VZTX01015228.1:0-17923 GCA_013400915.1 Pardalotus punctatus
CCCAGGTGCAGCACTGGCACTTGATCTTTTTAAACATCATGATGGTCCAGTTCTGGAACCTGTCCAGGTCCCTCTGGTTGGCATTCCATCCCTCAGGAGCGCCAACAGCACCACTCAGCTTGAGGTCATCTGCAAATTTGCTGAGTGCCCTTGACCCCTCTATGTCATTAACAAAGATACTAAATAACACTGGTTACATCCAATATGGACCCCTGACAGACACCACTTGTCACTGATGTCCATTGGGATTCTGAGCCACTGACCACTACCCTTTGGATGCTAAAGTCCAAGCACTTCCTAATCCACCTAACAGTTTAACCGTCAACTCCATCACTCTCCAGCTGGGAGAGAAGGATGTTGTGGGATACAAAATCAGTTCCAGATGCGTTTTAGGACATGCAATATGGCACAGCAACAGGGCAGTACAAAACTAAAGGGAATAAATAAGAGATGGAGAACAAGTCATAATTTCAATAATGTCTGCATGTAGCAGCAATGACTGCTTATCCTGCCCCTCCCCATGCTGCATATCATTCAAAGGCTTCGCCAGCAGGCAGACACACATGCACGATTTGTATCACTGAGTCCCTGAAATTGTCTATTTCTCAAGCTCTGTTATTTTGATATGTGTTAATAAGATTTTAAATATGTGTTTATCAAGTAGAACAAAACCCCAAGAAGAAATTTCAGTGAAGAAGAAAGCTCTTTAAATAGCAACAGTTCCCAATTCTTGGGCAGCCCTGCTCACCCAGGAGTCTCTTCGCTTCCTTTTTACTACAAAAATCTCATTGTTCTTCCTTTTATCTCAGAAGACTGTTTCTATTTCTCTCACAGCTGACTGCCAGTTTGTTTAGCCACGTGAGGTGTACTTTGAGAGGCCTATGTAAGAAAGGTTTTGCCCCAGTACAAAGAACGCCCAGGTCTCAGAATGGTCCCCTCACTCACTTGCATACAAGTCCTAGAGCATCCTGGGGAAGCCAGCTACCCAAGCACAGCCCAGTAGTGCAACAGGTAGAAAACCATGTGCAGAGACTCTGGTACAGGGCATGTGGAAGAACAGAGGAGTACAAATGAGGAGCAGTACACATGCATGCCCTGCAGGCTCTGGAGACACAGGAGATGGAAGATTCTCATGAGAACTGTGAAGGACTGGTAGAGACAGACACACAGGGTGATGGGAATGACTGAAGACTCCAGGTCATAAATATTGATTATCTCCCAGGTCCCATCTGATCCTATGAATTTAGGCTGTAATCTCTTCCTAATCACATGAGCATGGACTACACTTACAGATGAATGAGTATGGGCATACATGCACACAGGATATATAAAGCTAGTTTTTATCAAGAGTGGGATTAATGTAGCTTTAACGTAATTTAACATTTGGGTTTTAAATCCATTCCATTTCCCTCTTGTTTTGTAGGAATTTGGAGTCTTTCTGTAATATTGTGTGTAGTGGGATTTTTTTGCGACCAAGCATTTTCTATTAGCAAAATTATCTGAAGTTGTCATGGACAGAGTAATACCCTTCACTCTTAAGAAAGAAGTAGCAATATGTTTATTGATATAAAACAGAAATCTAGCAAACTTTGATAGTAAATGTTACAGGAGTTTAACAAGAGTAGATGGTAAGCAGTGCTTGATTATTTCATAGAGAATAGAGTCAGACAGAACTGTTAGGGAGACCTTTTAATCGGATCATGGTGCTTAGAAATTCTCCCATTGCATTCTAAAATTCTTCTCAAAGCCCCTGTGAGTCTAGTTACTTTTGGATCCAGACTTAGTCCCAGACCTGGCCAATAGTCTATGTCTAAAGGATTATATGTGTACAATCAATCCTTTGTATCAATTAAAGGAGGTTTAAAAGTTCCAGTGTACTAATTTCCAGTTCACTTATCAAGTACCTGATGAGATTAATATTCTCTCAACTTTGAGGAGCAACCTAAAATGGTGTCTCTACTCAAGAGATCCTGTTGCGTAGCCTACAGCTGTGCAGGAGATCTCAAGAAGCTGTGGTCTGTCCACTATTCAAGGGGTAAAAGATGAGCCACTCACAGCCATATACGCATGCTCACTTCAGATATTAGTTTCTTCCAAAGCTGACTTGAGCCAAACCCTAACCAGCACTTTGGTTAGGTGGATGAATTGCTCAAATCAACCCTTGTCTTTTGTGTTGTTATCTGTCTGCCCTGAATGTACTGAGCTGGGTGCTGGTCCAGACACATCTGTTATGACTGTTGATAGTGGTTATCACCTGAGAAGGATTACAGGAAATAAAGGTCAGGAGGGAGGGTAAGCAAAAGGAAGAGAGGTGACCACACTGCCACAGAAGTTAATTAATTAACTTTAATTAAAAAATAAAGTACTGCAGAAATTGAAAGAATAACTGGTTACCTTACAGAGGGGCTTTGTTGTTTTTAGGGTTTTTTTTAGGGAAGAGTTTAAGCAATAACAACAGTTTTCTATTGTATTTTCTCCTACACTTTTCAGCTCAGGGTTTTCCTTAGACATGGGTGGTGTTTTTGTTTCAAGAAAAACTCCATTCCCTGTAAAGTCACCAGGGCTCCAGTGCCACCATCAGCTGCAGCTTTACATCACTTCTGCAGTGCCAAGGCATAGGCAGCCATGCATTCAATCCAGTCATGCTCTTTAACACATCAGTCATGTGGATCTATTAAGACATGATGATACTTTTTTTAAAAAGGGTATTTAAAAAAAATTTTTAGTTTTCCCTTGACTTCTTGCTCTTGAGAATGTCAACAAGGCTCAGAGTTAAGTAAATTTTTATTTTTCAGTATATGTAATGTCTAATTGATTTTAAAAGCAATATTTAGACCCAAATGGTTACTGTCCTGAGTGAGAAGAATAAGTTCACGAAAAAGAGGGTATTGCCTTGAAAGAATGAAAATACCTTGACTAAAATGTGCAGTAATTCCTATTTAGTGACAGGAACCTCTACTTTCAGCTGACTCAGAAGACTGGTCTTAGGCTGAGCAAACAACTAATATAAGATTGTTTTATTGCTGCTACATAAATGAAACTTTTTTTTTTTTAGGTGCCTGTTGAAAGCAATGTTGTAAATATCACCATTTCAAATTTAAATGCTACATCTTCATACATTGTTCAGCTCAGATGCATAACTAAGGATGGTCTCAACTGTGTTTGCATTTGGAGCAAAGAGATTTTGGTCCCTCACAGTAAGTGAAATGTAGTTTCATCCTACTGGTAGTAAGTATGAATGTAAAGGCCTTTCCAAATTTTGTGTCATATGGAATAACATTTTCAGACACTGTTGAAAACATGAGCATCAGAATGATTCATTTAACTGCATGTCTCCATCTTTTTCCATGTTTACCAGAACTTATGAGCAAGCCAAGAATATCATATAATGTAACTACACAAGTCTTTCCAGGAAGAAGAAGTGTTCTTCTGAAGTGGGAGGTAACATTCGCTTCAAATCTGGGTACCTCCTGCTATGTATATGCTATTTAGTTTTTACATTACGCGGAAAAACAGGCTTCCTTGTCGTATTGAGACTGCACTTTTTATGCAGAAGGTGTTGGATACTGTACACTTGCTGCAGAATTCATTGCATCGGTATGCTGATGATTTAGGTGTTAGAAACTAGCAAGGAAAAACTACATCAATTTATAATCTTGAAAAATTATTAAAACTTCCATTCTTATCCAGCAGAAAATACGTTTTAATTTTAAGAGCTTCCAGCTTTATCTGAAATTCCTCACAAGTCTCTGCCTTTTAAATTATTAAATGTCTTCCTGTCTACATTTCTCCAAAAGTATTCAATTATTTCATTAAGATAACCCAGCCTCGCAGCTTCATGGTATCTACACACTATTAATTTTGTGCCAGAAATAACAGACAATCTTGATATCAGAAATAATCCTTGAAGAATTCATAGTCCTTCATGTATTAAGCGACTGTCTATATTGCAGTAATTTCCACTTCTGTGCACTCATTTTCCAATCTCTTATTAAGATTACTACAGTAAAATAATGAGTGAACCACCACCAGGAATTTCTACCAATGGATATTTAACATGTTCCAAATTTGTAGCATAATTACTAGCATTTCTCTTTAAAGAGAGTAGATACTTAACCAAGCCCTAGTAGATGAGGATACCCAGAGGTGTAAATTTCTATTAAACACCTCTCATTAACTTTCAAGTTCCTAATAATGAGAGATATGTTGCAGTGAAATGTAGAGAATGTTGCAGCCGCTTCACTGCTGTTATTACTAATTGGATACACATAACTAAGATCTCAATTAAGTAAAATTCTTAATCCTGTGCTTAAATCCTCTCAGTTCAAGCATGTTCTTAATTTTAAGGAAATGCTTTGCTTCATTGATTCCTAATGACCTAATTAAAACAGTATGATTTTATGCCCATCATTAGAGGTTACATTTTGTTTATACAATTAAATTCCTCTTGTTTTTCTTTATGGAATATAACAACATTTATAGAATAATAATGTTTTTCCTCTTGCTAGGTAGCACAAAGTGAGAACATCCTTGGGTATTTTGTTGAGGTGGAAAGAATACCCAACAATTGCAGCAACTCACCAAGTCGCATCTCTCTCAAAGACAGAAAAATTCTTGTAAATCTCTCCATGGCTTACTATAGAGTTAATATTTCTGCCTATAATGAAGCGGGGGAGTCTCCACAAGCCATCTACATTGTCCCAGAATTCTCTGGAACAGGTACTAACCTTATCATTCTTTCACTAGAGTGGTGGGGAAATTTTATTACCAATCTCTAAGGCTACCTTTTGACAGACTTTGGGATAGGTGAAAGCATTCTCTTGAATATTTATTAGGCTGATATTTTTACATAGTGGGAGTCAGAATTGTTTCTTAAGATACTTTGGTAGAAGTTAACAGACTAGCAATTTAATACTCATTTTAGCACTTCTTGCTTACTCAAACTAGAGAAAGTACCATGTACTGGATGTGCTTAGGAACAGGGTTTATGGACTGTCCTTAACATCAAGTAGGTGCCAGTGGTTTAAAAAAAGTTCACAGAACTATGAGTAAGTCTAAGTTTTTGGGCTAAGTAACTATTAAGAGACTTGCTACTGTCCTTTATTTCAGTATTACTCTAACTGACACATAGGAGAAGGAACAGATAGGATGTGCATGTCACAATCTGATGAAGATGTAAGCTTTTGTGACGCCTAGACAATCTTTTAATTTAAAAAAATAAAACTAACAATGTTTGCCTTATACTATAAGCTGGTTTCATGCGTTATAGTCTTGAAATATATTTGTTACAGTATAAGAAGAGCATCTCTTACAAAGTAAGATTTTTTTTTAATTAAGCTATAGCAGTCACAAGTAAAGAAGTATACAAGTACCCTTGATGATCTTCAGATAGCTGCAAATGATTGCTTATCCAGAATTTTCTAACACTCCCTTCATTCTGTTCTCCTTTGCTTTGCAAACAGGAAACAAATTGATTTTGCCCTTACATTTCAGCCGCCTAGCTCTCTTCTGATGAAATATCTCCTACCACTTCAAGCCACCATTTGACTGACAATCAGTTGTCTACTGAACCTCTGAGCCTGTATTTCATGGCTCTCTCCAGACGCCTGTTTCCATTCGACTGTACTCAGTGCAGCTTCTCTGTATCTATCATGAATTACTGAGAAGATACTTGCATTAAAAGTGCATTCTCAAGATAAATTCCTTCTCAGCATACACAACTTTTCCTCAGCTAGTACCTCCACTTTCTTTACAGAATCACAGAGTCAACTAGTTTGAAAAAGACCCCTGAGATCATCAAGTCCAACCTGTGACATAACACCATCTAATCAACTAAACCACGGCACTAAAGTGCTACTTCCAGTCTTAAACAGTTCCAGGGACAGTGACTCCACCAACTCCCTGGGCAGCCCATTCCAATGCCCAATCACTCCTTCTGTGAAGAAATTCTTCCTAATGTTGAGCCTAAACCTCCCCTGGCACAGCTAAATACTGTCTCTTGTCCTGTTGCTGGTTGCTTGGGAGAGCAGGCCGACCCACACCTGGCTACAGCCTCCTGTTGGGCAGTTGTAGAGAGTGATAAGATCACCCCTGAGCTTCCTCTTCTCCAGCCTAAACAACCCCAGCCTTATCCAACAACCTGAGCTCCCTAAGACAACCACAGCTCCCTCAGAATTGTCTTTCTTGTATCAGTTTCCAGACAGGAGATAAAATGGTGAATGTGCACATCTGCCACAAGGTCCACTTCTTACCTCAAATGGCAGATTGCTCTTCTCCCTCCTTAGAGCCAGTTAGAAGGTCTTTCCTAGCTTGATATTCTGTCTTTTAAAATGTCAAAATCTTCATGGTCCTTTCAGAAAATGCAAAATATTCTAAATACAAAATTATCTGGCCATGATCCATCATTAGCCCTTTCCCCTCCTCCCCTGCCCAGGGAAGCACTATCTCACAGCTGCTCTGTGTACAGCAGCTACTATCGGCTCACATGAGGCTATGTAGCAACACCAGACTTCTTCTTCTTCCTGATGCTTGAAACAGCCACTTCATTTCCAACAATCAGAAATAAGGAAAGGTCATGAACAGCAATCAATGCCGTAGGCCCCAGAACCATTGCAAAGTACTAAAAGTTAAGTTTCCTCTATTGAAATACTAGCGTAAACCTTACTATGATAAGTAAGTTACTTGCAATCATAACTACTTAATGAATAATCTCCATAAACAGAGCAAAAGGGGGAAAGAAAAATAGGGAAGAAAACTGCTTTCCTGTTTATTGACCTTTAATTGTATATTTGTTCACAGACTTGCCTGGTCAAATCCATGTCAAAAGCCAAGGAAGTAATGCAGTTGTCACATGGACTCCAGAATACAATCCGAAATGTTTTGTGGTTGACTGGGGCAGCGGTAAAGAGGATATGCACATGAAAATAGTAACTACGGCTACTGGAAATTTCACACTAGGTAACCGCAACCACCGCACCTTCTATGGAGGCACCCATTCATTTCTTGGTTATTTTTGGTCAGGCAGAGTAGGATTTTTGTTCTGTTTTTAAATGCAAACTGAAGATCCATCCAGATAAGTGAAATCTTCATGTTTGTCAAATACTGCATCATCATCTAATGCTTAGCAACATTAAGGCAGATAAAAAGCAGATTTTTCATAAGGATTCTTCTGGGTACTCTTGGGCAAGAAAAGCTGCTAAGCTGCTGGTACAATGTCTGTCCTTGCCCACATTCCAGGCAGACCTATACATTACTGCCTTTAAAAAAAACTTATATCTTTTACCTAGGCAAGCTCAACTTTCAATATAAACTGCTCTGTTACAGACTCCATAAGATTAATTTCTTTTTATATCCCAATGTCTGTATTTGTCAAAGCCTAAGTTCTTCACTCCAGTGCTCTTCTTACCAAGCTAGGCATGATGGGCTTCAGTCAGGGATTGCTTTATGGAATAGACATTGAAAATCTTAAATTCATGCAGGTGATTCTTGAGAAGGACATTCAGGAATGTCTTTTATGTACAATAGAGAACATTTAGCTTCAGTGTTCTACAAAGTCTTCTAGAGAGTTCAGTGTTTACTGTGGTCCTTCTGCAACATCAGCGGTGCCACATTACATCTAGGTTTTTTCTTGGGTTTATATATTTTAGCAGAGTGGGAAATACTTATCCCTGAAGTAAGATAACTACAGCCATTTTAGCTCCCAATTTCTCCTTCAGCAGCTAAGGCCTCCCATAAGGACACTATAAACAGATCTGTCATCTTTTAAAAGAAAACCCATGTTATGTCCTGTTCTGGTTTTGAAATACATTGCATTAAGCATCTAGAGACATCGAAGAAGGATGTACATATTTTGTACTCAGTGTAAAGCGCTATACACTTATACTATACTTCGAGGCTTAGAAAGCAAGAACTATACAGAAAAGCTATGAAGTTGTTGTCTTTCCTCTCCTTCTTTATAACTTTTTTGTAAAACCTGACATACCATTATTTGTTTTCCAGACAATTTTCAGCCATATAAGTTGTACAAAATAATGGTACATGCATCTGATGTGTGTCAGTGTGAAAGTTTCATAAGACACGAAAAGACCTTTGGAGTGACCCACTTTTACGCTGTTGAAGGAGGTATTTCTTTTCCTTTTGTATAATCTCACCCTTTACATTTCTTCTTATTTCCTATCTGCAGCAATAAAAGGAAGGCTACACAAAATTTCTTTTCCCGGTGACTGAACAGCATTCTTCAGTTAGCATTGCCTTTTGTCTTAGCAGTTATGTCCTGGCAGTGAATGACCTGAATGCTCTTCCTTACTGACAAGTCCACTGCAATATTTTTATTACATGTGACATTACCAAAAATAACAGAAAGAGGGTCTCAGATGTATGTGGCTCAAATTTAACTGTGGTCAGATTTTCCAATCCCAGTCTTATACTGCAAGTTGATATGAGTAGGAGTGTTGCTATTGGAGTGAAATATTGTAATGAGACAGTCACAATTTCTACCTACTTTGGTATTGTTTAAGGAGAGAGGGTTTTACTCTATGGGATTTCTCCTTTCTCTTTCACCCATTAGACTGTTTTTATGTTATCTAGAATCTGACAAGGAACTCTCTTGGGAGCAGCTGGGTTTCAGTCTTATATGTCTACGGCACAACTGTTGATGCAGAACTCAAATATGTGGGTTTTTTTAGTTCCTAGGACAGGTCCTGCTAATGTGACAATTCTGAATATCACAAAGCATTCTGCACTTGTGAAGTGGACGGAAATTGCTGCAGAAGACCGTTTGGGCTTTCTCCAGGGATACAGGATCAGTTATATAGATTCATCAAGGAAAAAATCTCCAGGTAAATCACCACTGCCAAAACAAAGCAGCAACAAAGAGCCATTAAAAAAAAAAAGCTTCATTTCGACCATTAAGCACATGCTACTGAGTTATTTATGATTTCTGTGCAAATTGAGTACTCTGCTCTCAAAGGTCAGCTCCTGGTTAGATTATTAATGCTGTAGGTGCTTCCATGAACACTTAGAATTTTCTAGGTATTATCTCAAATTAAACATTGCTATTTCCTTAAAAATTACATTTCTAAGACTACAGAAGAATTCCCTAGTAACACTTAAAGAAAGACATAGACTTTCAGTATTTCTGGAGTATGAAGATTTCAATCACAACACTTTCATGTTTCATTGCAATTCATCCAAGCTTGAGTCTGAGTCTTTCCATAGGACTTCAGACATTGTGCATTTCATTTTTCAACTCAATCAGCAGTTTGTATATCTTGCCTGTGTTTCCAAAGACACCATTATAAATTTACTTTTAGAAACGTCTTCTTAAATTGGTAATATTTTTAGGTCTATTTTTGCACTTGATGACCTTAAAGGTCTTTTTCAACCTTAACAAACTACAAATGATGGAACTCCTACACATTGGAATACATGAATAGTTGTGAATTGGAATCATTTGAGTTTTCAATTTAAAAAAATCTCCATTCTTCTTTTGATAAACATTTTCTTTCTGGTCTGTAGTGGAATGTCTCTTTGCCGTAAGTAATAATACATTAACTTTGTACGTACTGACTCTCAAATGAAACTGAAGACATGCTAGGGAAGACAAACAGCAGCTAAGACCTAACAAAGGAGACAGCAAGAGTTCTATAATTCGTGTTGACCTATGCCTTTACAGAACCACAAAAAGTCTTCTGGGGATTCTATTCCACTTCAAATACCTATCTGAGAGAAGAGGCAGAATGGAAGCCTCCAGGACTGAACTTAATTTCTTTTTTTTTACTCTGTCTTAACCAGTCAATACAGCAGTGACACGACACCTAACTGATGTTTTCCAGGCAGGAAGCATAACTTTATTGGAGAAACTGGGAGAAGGAAGTCCATAGGTCACAGCACCACATCCACTTCCATGAAGATCTTAAATCCACAGTGGCAAATTTAAATCCACAATGGCAAATTTGAAAAGTAATTTCTGCCCCATTAAAGGCATCCTTACAACATGGTTGCTTGTACATTATTCTGGCCAAGGGAAAAGTCACTGCACCATCAGAAAAGAAAGGCTGAGCTGAAAGCCCCACAAAGCAGGCAAAGCAGAATGCACAGCCCTGTTTCTGTACGGAATGATCAGTAATAGCACGAGTCTAAATCAAGCTGAACAACTTCTGACCACAGGAGTGAGGGTAAAGCGTGTGATAAGGGCTAGTCCCGATGTTAACTGTTACAGTCAACATAAAAACAACCCTTCGGCATGTTGGATGTATTTTCCTTTCTTGAAGTATACACAGCCTTATGCATTCATCACCTATAATAATATGACCCCAGCTATTTATGACCCTCAGGATACCAGAGCCACTGGATTAGTATCCCCTCCGCAGAGAGAAAATATAACAAAATGTTCGTGGGTTGAGATAAGGACTAGGAGAGGTCATATGGACAAAAGAGACTTGACTTGGGGAAATTTAATTTAATTTATTGCCAATGAACTTCAGAGCAGAATAATTACAAATAAAACAACTCTTTAAAATACCTTTCTCCACCACGCCCTCCTCCCCAGGCCCTCCCTCTTCCATGCCAGCAGTGCAGGGAGACACAGACTGACAACTATGGTCAGTTCATCAGAGATTGTTTCTGCCATTGATCAGGGAGAGGAGTCCTTCCCCTGCTCCAGCCTGTGGTGCCTTCCATGGGACTTCTCCAGCATGAGTCCATGCCATGGACTGCACCAGCATTCACAGTGCTCCCTTCCTACAGGGTGCAGTCCTTCAGCCCCAGCCTGCTCCAGTGTGGGTGCCCCACAGGGTCACAAGTCCTACCAACAATCCTGCTCCAGTGTGGGCTCCTCTCTCCATGGGTCTACAGGTTCCTGCCAGGACCCTGCTCCAGCACAGGCCTCCCATGGGGTCACAGCCTCCTCTCAGTCATCCACCTGCTCCACCTGTGGGACTCCTCCATGGGCTGCAGGTGGATCTCTGCATCCCCACAGATCTCCATGGGCTCAGGGACACANTCCTCTCAGTCATCCACCTGCTCCACCTGTGGGACTCCTCCATGGGCTGCAGGTGGATCTCTGCATCCCCACAGATCTCCATGGGCTCAGGGACACAGCTGCTTCACCATGGTCTGCACCCTGGGCTGCAGGGGAACCTCAGCTCCAGTGCCTGGAGCACCTCCTGCCCCTCCTTCTCCACTGACCTGGGTGTCTGCAGGGCTCTTCCTCTCACATTTTCCCACTCTGCTCTTCTCTGGCTGTGATAACACCTGCACAATAACTTCTTTTCCTTCTTAAATCTGTTATCACAGAGCTGTTACCATCAATTCGGATTGGCTCAGCCTTGGCCAGTGACACATCCATCCTGGAGTTGGCTGGGATTGAATCTGTTGAATATGGGAAGCTTCTGGCAGCTTCTCACAGAAGCCATCCCTGTAGCCCCTGCAACAGCCCCTCTCTACCAAAACTTAGCCATGCAAGCCCAATACAACCTTGGTGTGTTAACAGTTCATGCTTTTACCCTCTGGATTTAAGATGTACATAAATATTTTGGAGAAATTGTATACCTATCCAAAGAACACCTGCACAATGTGGTTGCCTCCAGGTGCGGATTAGGGCACAGAAATTTTGCCTTTTTCCCCATCAGATACACTGATACATGCTCAGCCACCAGAGCTCATCTAATCATCTCCTCCCCAAAACTGTCTTACATTTCAGCTGTTATTCTCAACTCTTCTACCACAAGTTACCATCTTACCGGACTGAAGGAAAAAACCACCTATCATGTGCAGATTTCAGGATTCACTAACGCTGGAGAAGGACCTCTGACTCTTTCACAACCTTTCAGCACTCCAAAATATGGTACTGTGGAACCTCTATGCATCTGTATTACTAAGCACAAATCCTTGCTTTATGCTCTCTCTATCCTCACTCACAAGGTTTATTATTATTCAAGTCTCAGTTACTGAGAGCAAACACAAAATTGTTCCTTTTTAAGAGGTAAATAACGCATCAGAGAACAGCTCTGCCTGTGTTTCTTTACCTAGTATACAAGAAAGACTTAGCTAGGTTTCTTCATCTCTGAAACCTTTTCTGACCTTTGTGTGTTATTTATGTGCACATATCTTTATTTATTGACAATTACTGTCCCAGATTTCAGCAGTTTCAAATTCTGCCTGTGAGTAGTAAAGTTCAATCATCTGCTCTTGGCAAAACCCTGACCAATCGGAAAAAACTGGTTTCCCAAGCCATTAACTGTAAAAATAAAATATTAAGTACCTTTCAATTGCTCCAGTTGTGGGTGAAAACTAATCAAAGTATCTTTTGCATTCTTGTAATTTAAGTACCTTTTAAGTAACAGGTCCTTTAGCTCACTGGCAAAAGTTTGCTTTTCTCAAAAGTGCCTGGATAGGCTAAAAAGACCAACACAGTTGCATTTTAAAAGTCTAAAAAACTAAAAATCATATAGGGTTGGCTAAACTTAGTCTTTCAAACATTTTTAACACTTCATCAGTTAAACTAAAACTAACACTGCAACAGACTTTTTTTGTTTGACCACAGCTTCCCTTAATGAAGTTTTCTAAATAGAAAAAGAAAAGAATGTGCTAAGATGTTATCAGTAACCCGTGAAATTCAGAGACAGAAGTATGAAAATGGTTTCTTCCCACAACTTTTTTGTACTAAGTGAAGGAGGTATAAAATCAAACATCTGAATAGTCAAAAGTGGGAAACAGAAAGAAAAAGAAAATAAATTTAAAATCTTCCTTGAAATCAACAGGAGCCCCTCCTCCCCACACTGAAAACTTTCTCCTGTCAACACAAAATATTAAAGTGTCTCCCTGGAGCTTTTCTGCAGGACTCTATATACATTTAGAGAGGATTCAATTGTTCAGTAAAGTGACAAAAGTGTAGAGTGGAATTAATACAACATTTTAAAAATTCAAGTAATTACACTGAATTCAAACATTACATTTACTATTTTCGCTCTCCCCCAATATTTCACAGGTTAATTAATCCATTAGAAGAATCTCAGGTTTCTTTGCTGTAAAAGCCTTTTTTCACAACAAGACAATCCGCAGCTTTCCAAATTAGTTTTTAGTATTAGGTAGTTGTTTGGTTAAAAGGAAAAAGAAATATGTTTTTGTTGGGTATTTGTTGGGTATTTGTTGGGTAATGAAACAGCAAGAGGATTTTTTGCAAATATGGTTGGTCAGTATCAGTAACACAGTCATGAACTGACCACACTTTACTGGCACTCTTCTTAAACTTTCAATGTATCCATCAAAAAAAGACCTCAACACCGGCTCGCTCTTAACACCACAGTCTGCTTTGGTTCTTGCATTAGCAGCACTGGTCTCATGGCCTGAGCGCTCTATCAACCTTCATTAACCTCTCTAACACTTTCTCTTCTTTAGGCAGGTGGGATACTGATAGGAAATATCTTGACAAAATACTAACAGAAGCTATAGGAGATACAGATTTGCATCAAGTATTGACAAACAGCTGATTACATGTAAAGTGGTCTTAACATTCTAGGCAGGTAAAGCATGGACACCAACCAAATACACAAACCATATTCTTGCTATCACGACCAGGTGTGATCTCACAAAAAAAAACTTAAAACAAAACTACATCCAGCCAAGCAAAAAACCCCAAACCTAAAAAAAACCAAAACCAACCAACCAAAAAAACTCAAACCCTACTAGTAAATCCTGAAACAGATGAAAAGCCACTTTTATTCAAATAGTCCCTTATTAAGTCAGATATGTATGAGGGTCCTGACCTGCTAAACATGCTGGAGATCATGTAACAGCATGGGGTGAAAGAATACACTGGACAGGTAGGAGAGATGGAGAAGAGCTGTCATTAATTCAACAAAGGCAAATGCAGGGTCTTGTACCTGGGGAAGAACAACCCTGGGCACCAGCACAGGCTGGGGCTGACCTGCTGGGGAGCAGCTCTGCAGAGAAGGACCTGGGGGTCCTGGTGGACAAGAAACTGTCCATGAGCCAGCAGTGTGTCCTGGTGGCCAAGAAGGCCAATGATATCCTGGGGCATTAGGAAGAGCATTGCCAGCAGGTCGAGGGAGGTGATCCTGCCCCTCTACTCAGCCCCTGTGAGGCCTCACCTGCAGTGCTGTGTCCAGTTCTGGGCTCCTCAGGACAAGAGAGACATGGAGCAGGGCCAGTCGAGGGTTGTGAAGTTGACTAGGGAACTGGAACACCTTCCTAATGAGGAAAGGCTGAGAGAGCTGGGCCTGTTTATCCTGGAGAAGAGATAACAGAGAGGGAATCTTATCAATGTACACAAATATCTTAAGGGCAAGTGTCAGGAGAATAGGGTCAGACACTTTTAAGTGGTGCCCAATGACACAACGAGAAGCAATGGGCATAAACTGAATCACTGAATCACTGACTCATTCATAAACTGAATCAGGAATTTTCACCTGAACATGAGAAAAAACTTCTTTACTGTGAGGATGACAATGTACAGGAACAGATTGCCCAGAGAGGCTGGGGAGTCAAAACCTACCTGGATGATATCCTGTGTTACCTGCTTTAGGTGAACCTGCTTTAGCAGAGGATTAGATTAGGAGCTCTTCAGAGATTCCTTCCAATCCCAACCATTCTGTGGCTTTATGACACCTAGATATCTTAAAAATATGATTTTGAAAACCTCACACTCCCCTGAGAATCCCAAGTCTATTTTTTAAACTAGATTTTATTTAATTCCAGAACATGTGTGAAGTTGACCCTGACTTCTATTTTAAATACTTCTCCATGAAGTTAATAAGGTCTTTCTGTACTTAACACCATAGATCTGATTCAGTCTTTCTGTTTCCCATCAGATAAAGGAGAGTTTGAAGGTTTTGTGATTGGCCTTTGCTTCAGCATGATATTCATTCTGGTTTTTACACCTCTCACTTGTTCTCTGGTGCTTAAAAGGTAAGAACAGCGTATTGGCTGAAGCTGTTAGCAGCACTCTGGTTTTTCTTAGCTCTGAGTGTCATGGCACTGGGCCTTTTTTGTCATTAAAGGCAACACAACCCAAAAAACACACAATGCAAAGCCACCACACTCATTTCACAGTGGGAGGTATAACAAGCTGCTACAAGCTGACTACAATGGTAAAAAGTTTGTTGAAAATCTATAATCTTTAGCTTTTGGTTCCATTTTCTGACTACCTGCTGTCACAAACACTCTTAGAAAGAGCTAGGACCATTTCTGACAGTGGGAAATATGCGTATGTATAGTTAAAGCATGCATTTGATTTTTTTAATCTAAGACATTTCTTGCAAACACATTTGGATTTCAAACATGTAAAGCATGCATATAAGCACAAAATGAGAAGGAGTAATAAATGAATGAGTAGGAACAAGAGAGAATAACAAGGGTGCCTGTAAGATCTGGAAGTGGTCCTCTTACTTTAGGAGAAATTGTTTTCTGCAATAATTAAGTATCCCCCCCACACATATTAGTCTGAGGTGCAATATCAGGGGCATACACTACCATGAAAAGAAAATGGCTTGCATAGCAATGGGTCCTAATATTAATTTTCTGACAAATCTTAATTGCACATAACCACTCATATTACTATTTAGTGTCCTAGAACAGTACCCTCCATCTTTCTCCTTTTCAAAAAGCACCAGCCTCAGAAGCTGAAAGCACAGTTGCTAAAGGACAGATGGTACAACCTGTGGCTTGAAAGCCACACAGCATGACATAGCCTGCTTTAGCCTAAGCTCCTGTCCTTGCCGCTGGGAAACAGACTCTGCACTCCACATGAAGCCTCCTGTGCTCTTTGCTTTTCAGCTGTACTTTCAGTTGCACTGTATCTGTTACAGCAGTTTTGACAAGAACTTCTGAGACCTACAGGGAAGTTTTGACCTAGAGCAAAATTCACTGCATTAAACACAAGACCACACTTCATTGTCTGGGCCCAGTAGGAAAGAATAGGAAAAAAAAGAGCCCACTAAACAGCTAGGCAGCACATGGGAGCCCAGTGCAGCACTACAAAATAGTGCTTAAATTTGTAAATTTGTAGTAATATTGATCACTTTGAACTGAGATGAAGGGTCCTAGTGATGCCTTCAGCTAAATTGCCTTCTTGGTTTCTAAGAAAGGACTCACCAGCCAGCCAAACATCCATCTTCACAGGATCAGCATGGAGATGCAGTAACTTTTCAGCCACAGTCTTCACCTCAAACCACAGCCTAAGCAGAGGCAGAGTATCTTAAAGCTATTGAAGTCTAGATTTATTTTCATAACAGAAAAATATTGAAGCCAACACTAAGGCAGAGTGATGGTCTACTTAAACCCTCAGCCTCTCTCACAGCTGTGTTGAGGCTCTTTCTATGGAGGTGTGATACTGTATGCAATCGTTCCCGGAAGGAGCCAACCTCAGTCCGGAAAGAGCAGGAGCTGTGCTGTCCCCTTAGAGCTTCTTCCAGACCACCAGTGGCACTGCACATGGGCTCAATGTAGCAGCGTCTTGCTCTTTAAGGGAAAAGAAACTTCTAAGTAGAAGCCCAGGAGTAAGAACGTACAGAAACAAACTTCTTCCTGTATGTCCCAAAGCCCTCAAAGAAGATGGAGGTTTTGTGGAAATGATAATGAATTACGATTAGGCAGCAATTAAATGTATTGAAAGAGACATTACCAGCACTTTCACAGTTCCTTTATCATTAAACAAAGATGCTAATTATCATTAACTCAGCATTTCAGTGTAGACTACCAAGTATGGTCTTCAGCTTTTAATTAGCATTATGCTTTAAAGTCTCTGTAGAACACATATTTTGGTGGTCACAAAAATGACAATATGTTATGTATGAATGGTAAGTAATTAATTTAAATGCATATGAAATGTTAGCCATTTAACCTAAAAATAAATTTTAAATACTTCTTTACAGGCTGAAAATATCATACTGGCCCAGTGTACCAAGCCCAAGAAACAGCAGTGCACTCCAAGATATGGCAAGTACTCTTCTGATGGCATAAAAAAGTACACAGGGGAAATTTTTGATCAATCTATAATGCTAGTCATTTGTCCTTTCACACCTCACTCTAGAGAATGTCTAATATCAACAGCTGGGAAGCCAGAGTAATATTCAAAATTTAGGATGGGGGATAGTTGTTATTTAGGCAGAGGCTGTATACACTTTTAATTATTTGGAGTACATTATGGAGCACTTTTAAGGGTGTGGTTATTAAAAGAACAAATCAAAGCTGAATGGGGATAGATGGAGTTAAAGAGAGAAATTCAGTTTTTATATCCAGTCAGTTTTGTGGCCTAATTCCAGAGAAGTCTCGGGACAGAGGCCATGTCTCATGGTGTTTTCTGGTCTGCTCCTCCCTCCTCAGTCCCTGCTTGCCTTCAAAGCAATCCAGGGGCTCTGTCTGGCAGCTGGTAGTTGTCTGAGGGGCACCTGCTGGTCAAGAGGCACCACAGTTCAGCAGCATACTCAAATCTTGCCCACAGATTTCCTATACGTCTTGATAAGTATACCTAAATTTCAACACTAGAGAAGCAGGGAAATAAGCTGTTAGAAGAAATTCAACTGTTAGAAGCAGTTGCTGGTGTGGAGACCACATTATCCACTGTTGCCTATTAGTGGACTTGTTTCTATATTCCCCTTCTTGCTTTCCCCCTTTTGATCAGATTTCTGCTGCAGTTCTGGTGACATCTGATACTAAAAGTCCTCCTTTCAGAACACCTAAGTTTATCTCTTAAGTCTCAGAGCACCTACCATTGTGTTTTTTGAGCAGGAACTAGTACTGTTTTCCTTTCTACATCTCTTTTTCTGGTAGACCTGAACTTCATTTGGCACATGTCTATCTAGTAGTTTCTCATCCTGTCACTTGTTACCTGGGAAAAGAGACCAATCCCCACCTGGCCACAGCCTCCTTTCAGGCATATGGAGTGTTAAGGTCTCCCCTGAGC